>PVJO010002764.1:0-135961 GCA_004026905.1 Hystrix cristata | reverse complement strand
TAGGATAGAGAATTTGGGGATGAAAAATGCGAATCTACTTCTAAGTGCAATAACTCTAATTTTCACTAACACTAGCCACTGCCATTATTCACTGAATCCAAATGCATTCTTCCAAAATGGCCTTCACAGAAGGTCAGGTGTCAATAGATCAAAACATACTTTCAAAAGGTGACTTTTAATAATAATAAATGGAAGTTAAACTACAAAGGCAAACTACAAAGAACCTGTATTCAGTTGACATTTGTATAACTGATATCTATTAATGTACTAAGCATTTAAGGAATTGTGGTGGTTGTTTTAATAATGTATATTACACAAGTCTAGAGAAGGCCAGAAAAAAGAGAAAAAAGAAACTAAGGATCAGCAGCACTGATTACTCATTAATAAACATTCGACTGCCCAGAACCAAGGCAACTTCAGCAGGGCTCCGTAATTAAGCATTTTGTCAGGGCTTCTCACTCATTCTCACCCTCATTTCCTGTAAATTCAGTCCTTTCGTATAGAAACATGTTTCTCAATTTTTTTATTTCTATTTCTTTTCTTATCTTTTTTTTTTTTCACTTCTTACCTACCTTGCAAGTGATAGACATTATACTCGTGAATAGGCAATTAAATGCATGACTAAATGTTAAATTTCTTTGCCTTTTACATTCTTGAAATTATTATTTAGCATTCCGAAGTCTGCTGAGGTGAAGGAATCTGATTTAATTTGGTATGGTATAAGCCCTGTGAAATTAAGTTGGTTTTTATTACCTAACATCCTTAGCTTATTTCCACTTTGCTATAGCACTAACATATTTTTGTACTGTGGTGTAACCTTGGGTGGGACTATATAAAATTCTTCTGAGTTTTATTTTCTTTTGTTTTTCCACTTATTTTTTATGCTATTATTGCAATTGTATAAAAATTAGAATTACTATATTTTTAACTCTAATATCCCAAAATGACTTGCCTCATGTGTGCCAGCAAAGAAAACACAGATATATTTATACAAAATAAATAATATTCTTAGAAATAACTTTATTTAATGAATATATTGGAATGGACATAATTTCTTGTAATAAACATGAAAATATTTTTCTTTATGTACACTCATTACAAATTGATTTTTATTGTTATATACTTTCAATAATTAGCAATATTTTCTGAGATATATGTGTGAATATACTTCTTTTGCAACAAAATTTATTGGTGAAATAAAGCATTAGTGACTTCTAGATAATTGACCTTTTTCCCTAATCTGCTTTCGCAGGTGTGATAAAACATTAATTCATAACTAATTATATGGGGAGAAATCTAAATGTAAAGAAATTTTGCAAAAATAACATGCTTAACTTCCAGTTTATATAAGTAGATCTATGAAAAAGAGAAAGAATGCATTAAAACAAATTGCAAGTTTTAGACCAGTCTGGGCAGTATAATGAGATATCTGCCTCAAATTTACAACAAATAAACAAAATCAAACACATATGCAGACCAATCTTTAAGGTAAAACTCTTACTTAGTTCTTCTGAATGCTGCTAATTTTTATTTGAAAAATCATGTGGTGTGTTATATTTGACTATAATTCATCAAGAAACACACAAAATCATAGCCTTTCAAATAGAGAAAATTATATACGTGTATAGTGATTCCAGATAAACATAGTGGTAATAACAGGTTAATAATGAATGAATACTTTACTTGATTCAACTATACCTTTATTTTCTGTCATCACTGTATATGAGTATAATTGAGATAAAAGTTTCCTAGGTATTTACAAACTCCCTCAATTTACTGATGAGACTCCATAGAATGAAAGATGCGATTTGAGAGTATCCAGGTGTAGCCCTGGTTTACTGGAAGAGAATAGTAGCTAAAATGGAAAACTGGTTTCTAGTGTGCTGGATTAAAGCTTGGCAATTCTCGCCCATCTCAAAGACAACAGTCCACCGAGCAGGCAGTATGAGGGTCTAACCCTGAAGGCAGAGCACGGTGCCCAAAGTCATCATTAGGAAGAATGACAGTGTAGGCCCAATGTAGTAAGGAGGAGACCTCAGCTAAACATCCAGGGTTGATCTACGTAAAGGTAGAGGAGGATGTGAACAATAATAGCCAGCAGGAACTAGAAGAGTAAAGGCCTGTAAGAACGGTCTTGTGCAGATAATGCTGGTGAGAGGGATTTTAAGCATAACTTCAAGGGGACTCAGCATTGTCCAAAGAGGAGGGGATAAAGAGAGGACCTATTGCTCAGAGTTTTTGGAAAGGTCCAGTGGTGGTGAACATATGGCATGTACATTGTTCTTCTTTTAAGACAAAAAATGTTAATGTATGAGTTTTTTTTTTTTTTTTCTACACTAAAATTTCAGTATTCGGATTTTATTGCAGTGTTTGCACTTCACAATAAATAAGTGGGTTTTGGGTTGCAGTTTGGGCGCTCATCTCTAAAAGGTTCACCATCATGGGCTAGAGGATAGTAAAGGCAACTTCCCCAAAACTGTCCTTGATGTACCCTTCATTCCACATTTCTAAAGCTTCCCATGACTTGCAATATAGATTTATTTCCCTCTCTGGCCCCCACACTTAAATGGATTAGTTGGTTATCTTGTGGACCAGCTTGTTCATGCAATAAGACACCTTATTTATGAATTATAATCTTGGAAGAGGGAAAAGATGAATCAAGCAAATAAATAGCTTTATTTACTCAGGAACTTATCATTTATTTAGTTTATATTTTAGGACAAGAAAAAACATAACTAAACTATGCTAAATTACATAAAAGGGAAACCAGCCGATATACTCCACTGAATAGTGTCTTCACAAAATTCATGTGCACTCAGAAACAATGAATGTGACCCTATTTGGAAATAGTATCGTTGCAGATGTAGTGGCATTAAATGAAGTTGTACTGGATCATTGTGAACCTTATATCTGATTTGACTGCTGTCCTTACAAGAGCAAATTGGAGACAGACATCCACAAGGTCAGGTGGTGATAAGAGCAGATTTAACCATCTGCCATTATCTATAAGCCAAAAATACCAGAGACTGCTTATAATGATCAACTTAGGAAGGAGAGCACAGATTCTCCGTATGGTTTTCAAAGAGAACTTGGTCTTAGTGACTCATCAATATTGGACATTTAGCTTCAAAAATTGTGATGCTATCCATTTTTATTGTTTTATGTCACTCATTTTGTGGTACTTTAATAACCTAAGAAATTAGATACAACAGAGTACTAGAAATATAGAAGAAGAATATCTACTAGACCAAGAAGATTCTTTAGAAAAATGATATCTGAGCTGTACTGCAAGATAAATTGAAGTTTCTAAATGAAGAATGAAACTATGATATGGTAAGGAGAAGAAAAGAGCATAAATTTTGTGTGTAAAACGATGTACTATAGCTCTGTATTACTTAAGCAGAGGGAGAAAATGAGTGCTGAGAGTTGAAATTAGGCAAGACCGAAGCTCCTCTTCTCCCTTCCCAGCATTTAATTGTGTGGCTATTTTTTGTTTTAACCGTGTAGACAGACTTGTCCTGAATATTCTGGCTTTCATTTGTATTTCTCTGGTGGAAGATGATGTTTGCACATGTTTTTATGGGTTTGTCTGACATCTCTGGGTCACTTTAGTAAATGTATGTTCATGATTGTTGCCTATTTTATAATTTTCTTTACTATCAAGTTTTGAAAGTTCTTTATATATTCTAGATGCTAATCCTTTGTGAGATAGATGGTTTGTAGATACCATGCCTGAGTGTGTAGCTTACTTTTTCATCTTCCTATCAGGCTATTTCCAAACCAACATTAATTTTTATGAAATTTATCAATTTATCAAAGGATTCTTTTATGAATCTTAATTTTGGTGTTACACCTAAGAATTCTTTGTTTATCCCTAAATCACAAAGATGTTCTATTTTTTATAAGTGTTACAGTTTCACATTTTTACATTTAAGTATGTGATCTCTTTTGGGTTAATTTTTTGTGTCCGTGTGTAGTGTATAACATTTACATTCCTTGTGGGAAGTTGGTACATGTATATATTTTAATATTTTAAAAGATTTAAAATGTAGGTTAATGTTCATTTTTTGAGGACATTAAGCATCCAATTACTCTAGCATTACTCCTTGGAGATCTGTTTTTCTCCTCTGTCAGAAGTGAGTCAGGCCTATTTGTGGAGGACTATTTCTGGGTTCTCCATCTTGGTCCATTACTCTATGTATCTGTTTCCATTCAAATATCAAATTGTCTTGATCATCATACAGTCAGCCTTTACACTGGATAGAATGATTCCTCTCATTTTATTTTTTTCAAGGTCTCTGCTTACTAGGACTATGATTTTTTATGTAAATTTTAAAATAAACTTGTATATGCCTACCAAAAAATTATGCTAAAATTTCAATAGAATTTGAATTAAACATAGGCAAATTTAGAGAGGGAACTAGTTAACAACTTAACCAAGGAATGACTGTATGGTGAACTGTGATAGTTACAGTATATATTAAAATTGTATCCTTTAACTTTGCTGGATTCAGTTATTAGTTTAATGAAGGTTTTTTGGTAGATTCCATGAGATTTTCTATTGTAAAGAATTATGTCAGTTGCAATCAGGAAATTTTTTCTAATCTGATTATCTTTCAATGTTTTTTTATTTCCTTATTACATTGGCTTTGACTTTTAGTAGTATATTTAATATGTTGTCAGTCATAGAGAAGTTAGTCTTTCCTCAAATATAATGCTAGCTGTAGATATTTTGTAAATACTTTTAAAAAATCCAGTTGGGAGTTTCACTTTATTACTGCTTTGTTGAAAGTTGTTTGATGATTTTAAAATCATGAATAAGGAGTCAGATTTTTGTCAAATGCTTTTGCTGTGTTAGTTCCCTAACCTGCTGATACAGTGACTTACGCTGATTGATGTTTATACATTGAACTAGCCCATACACCCCAAATAAATCTCACTGAGTCCTGGCATGTAATTATTTCATATATTGATAGATTTAGTTTTCTAAATTGTGTTAAGGACTTTTGGTTCTAAGTTCCTGAGAGATATTGATCTTTAGTTTTCTTTTTGTCTGATTTGTGTGTATGTGTAATACTAGTCCTATAAAAGGACTTGGGGAGTGTGCCTTTCTGTTTATTTTACAGAAGTATTATGACATTGATGTTAATTCCTTCGATGTCTTGTAGAATACTCCAGGGAAATTATCTGGACTTGGGGTTGCTTTTTGACATCTTTTTATCATAAAAACAAATTAAGAATTAAGAATACTTATAAGGCTATTCAGATTGTCTGTTTCATCTTGGCTGAGTTTTTATAGGTTGTCCTTTTGAAGAACTTCATTTTTTTTTTAATTTGCTGAAGTTATGAGTATAAAGTTGTTCATCACATTCTGCTATTATTCCTTCAATGGCTGAAAGATCTGTGGTGTTAATCTCTTGTTTCTTGTGTTGGTATGTCAAGCTTTCTTTTAGTTTTTGCCAATCTTGTTAAGAGAGTGTCAATTTCATTGATTTTTTTTAAAGAAACTTTTTTTTGTTGTTTCATCAATATTCGCTATTCATTCTACTTTTAATTTCATTGATTTATGCTCTTATTTCCTTCCTTCTGTTTGCCCTGGTATGTTGTGCTGTATGTTTTCTAATTTCTTGAAGAAGATAGTGACAATTTTGTTTTGAGTCCTTTCCTATTTTATAAACAAATGTTAAGTGTTAAAAGATTTTTCTCATTGCTGCTTTAGCTGTGGAATACATATTTTAATATTTTGTACTTTCATTTTCATTCAATTTAATTTACTTTAAAAATCTCCTGATAACCTCTTTCATCCCAGATTATTTTAAAATTAATTTTCAATTGTTTAGAAAATTTCCTGTTGTTCTATTATTGGTTTACAGTTTGATTTGATGAGGGACAGAGAATATACTGCAAACGATTTTGATTCTTTTTTATTCATTAAGGTTTGTTTTATGCCGCAGTTTATGATCTATCTTGATAACTGTTTTGTGGAACCATGAACAAAATTTTTTCTGCCGACATTAAATAGAATATTCTATGTATGTCAATTAAGTTTGGTCAGTTGCTTATTTTGTTCATATCATTTAGATCTTTGCTAATATTCTGTCTACTAATTCGATTGGGCATTGAGAGAGGGGTGAATAATTTTGCATTTGTATATTTTTCTTTTCATTTCGCTTAGTTCTTGCTTATACAACTTGAGATTCTGTATTTTGTGATTTTTTTTTGCCTTTCTGGAAGATTAATCCTTTTAAAATTATGTAAGTATAAACCTTTATCTATAGCAATTTTCTTTGTTCAGGAGTAGACACACACACACACACACACACACACACACACACATATTCCCACTTTGCTAAGATTAAGATTTTCATGATACATTTTCCACTTTTTTACTTTTAAACTATCCATGTTGTATTTGAAATGACCATTTTGCAGGTAACATATCATTGAATCTTTAAAAAATCTACTGTACTAATCTCTTTTACATGATGTATTTAGATAATTTACATCTAAAATAATTATTTATATTTTTATATATCGGGGCTTATTTTTACTAATTCTGTCTTGATTTACTTATTGTGCTTTTAAATGCTTTGCTTCATTTAGTCCTCTTAGGGATCATTCCAGGTATTGCAATGTAAATACATAACTTTTCCAACTACATTATGGTTATCAGTGTTTTACCCATTTGAGTGAAGTGTATGGAATGTATTTCTACTCAGTACATTTACCCTCACCTCGGTAGAACATAATTGTCTAAAGTTTATCTTCTACATACATTGTCACTGCAAAATGTTACAGTTTTTGTTTCAACAATCAAATGTGATTTAGAAGGAGGATACTCCATTTTATTTACCCCTATTTTTCCAGTTCTGGAGAGGTTTTGTTTTTGTTTTACTTCCTGGAATTCCAGCCTTTCTTTTGTTTTTATTTGCTTTCTATTTAGAGAATTTCCTTTATGTCTTCTCCAAGGGTAGATTTGCTAACAACAAATTATCTCTTTTCCCTTTGCCTGGGAATGTCTTCACTTCTCCTTCATTCCTGAGGAATATTCACCAGATGTAAAACTTGTGCTTGACAGTTCTCTTTTCTATAGCCCTGATGTTGTTGTGCTACTTCCTCTTGGCTTCCATGATTTCATGTGAGAAACCCACTGTCATTCAAGTTGACGTTTCTCTAAGTCTTGAGGAAATGTTATCTGTGTCCTGAACATTCTGGGTATTATATGATGAGACTCTAAATACTATTTGATCTCATTTTTGTCTATATCGGTCCCCTATTGAGTTTTGCACATGGGGCAGTTGGACAGGTAAGGCAGGTTCCCATGGTCCCTGCTGGAACCACGCTGGGGCACTAGTCCTACCTGCCTCCTTGCAGACTGCAGGACGGAATCTAACTCCTCCTTGGGCTTGCTCCTCCCTTTTCCGTACCAGTGGGGCCATGTTTTATCCCAGTGGGGATTACTTCTGGTCTTTGCTGCCATTGAGAGAGAGAGAGATTAATTCTCTAGGACTCATTTACCAAGTTACTACAAACTCCATGACTAAAACCAACACACATATATTATCTCACAGTTGTACAGGTGAACATTTTAACAGTCTTGCTGGGAAAAAGTCACTGGGTCAGCAAGGCTGCATCTTTTTCCAGAGGCTCTAAGGTGGAAAAACTTTCTTGCCTTTCAAGCTAGAAGTTTCCCACATTCCTTCACTCACAGTTTCCTTCCTTCATCTTCAGAACAAGCAGTGGAAGGCTGAATCCTTCTCATGGTCTCCTTTGCTCTTTGTAAACGAAAAAGATTCTCTGTTTCGAAGCATCCATGAGATTAGATTAACACAAACTGGATGATGTAGGGTGACTATGCCATTTTGAGATCCTTGATCCGAATTATATTTGCAAAGTCCATTTTTTAATAGAAAGTAACTTATTTAAGGGGGTGATGATTATGTGTGGACATATTTGGGGTCCATTATTCTGTCTATCAACAGAGTGGATGAAGGAAGTGAAACATCAGTTAGTGGGTAAAGACTTGCATTCTCATAGGGCTCTAGGATCGTAAGAGGCTTAGAAGTGACGGCCAGCCCTGCCTCATGCTGCCTCACTAGGTGGCTTTGCTACTGTCACAGGTGGAGGCTCAACTTAGCAGGGAGATTGAACGAGCAGAACAATAACTAATAGAATAAAGTACTTGAGTAGGAGTAAGAAATTTTAAATTTGAGAGAAGTGACAACTGAGGGACTGAAAAAGAAGAGGGGAGTGGACAGGGAAGATTTAACTCTGTAGGCCTGAGTTCTTCAAACCATGCACATTCTAAGGAAAGACTTGTCTTCAGTACTGGCCCTCAGCCAGCTCCTGGGAGACCACTTCTAAGGGCTTTCTCTGCCCGGTGAGAGTGTTTCTACCTCCCTCATACTTTGAATCATGCTGTACCCCTTTGAGCAGATAAGTTTAACCTGGCAACGCGACTCATGGATAACATCTGATTTTGCTCTGGGAATCGAGGGGCTGGAGTCTGAGTAGTTGAACTTCATCACACGGTGCTGCAAACCTATGCGACTGACTCCCCAGTTAAAACCCTGCACACCAAGGGTCAAATGAGTTTCCAACATTGGCAATATTTTGCATAAGTTTTCACAAATCATTGCTGGTAGAATTAGAAGCATCCGTATGTAAGCTCACTAGAAGGGATACTGGGGAACCTGAGTCTAGTTTGTCCTGGTCTTTACCTTATGTGCTTTTTGTTGTGCCAATTTTAGTCTGTATTATTTTACTGTTATAAGCTGTAACCATGAAAATAGCAATTTCCTGAATCCTTTAAGCTGTAGAAAATCATTGAACCTGAAGTAAATTGGCCTTTAGGAACTTCAATGCAGATGATAAACGCATACAGATGTACATTTGTTTGAAGATATTGGGAAAGGAATTCAAACATTCTCCCTGAAGATCACAGTATTTTTTTGTTTTTTGGAAGTAGAGGTCAGGTCATCTGAGAATGAAGGGAATAGAAGACTAGTTTTGAGAAGAGAAGCAGAATCTTGGAAAACCAGTATGAGGAAAGTCAAAGTAGCTGATAAAGGACTTGTAGAAAGATTTCCTAGCAGTATAGAGGACCCAGCTTATGCCTGACACTCCTGACTCCATGTACATGCTATGTATCTTCATTCATTTGGTTATAGTGTATAGGAGTGGAGTGGCGGTGTTTGACTTGATTGGGTGCTGAGGTGTTTTTGAAAGGTATGTACAACAAAAGAAGAAAAAAAAACTTCAGTAGAATTTCATTGAGCTATTTCTCTGTCACTGTCTATTCAATTCCCGTAACTGCCGTTGGCTTACCCTATTGTCCTTGAAGAATAGTGTGATTATTCTTTTTGCAGACAAGGAAGATTAGACAACAAAATCACTGGAGGTGTGTTTGAAAATGTCTTAAAAGTAATTTTTAATGACAGATTCTGCACAATCCAAATTATTATTTTTTTACATTCTGTTCTCTCTTACTCAAAATAAAGTTGTGGAAAATGGGAATCATTTTCTACTGATTCGAACTAGACATAGATTGACTTCTGAAATATAACCAAGTATTTTGCAGTAGTTCTTATATTTAAGGAAAAGCATATTTACTTAAGAAACTGAAAATAGGAATTTGCATTCATTTCAGAATCAAATAAGGGTTTATGCAATATATGTGCATACATATGCAGTGTGTGACCATACATGTACCAAAATAACTTAGCGATCAATAAGGATTTGCTGAATTAATGAAAATGTATTTTTGGAGCCAAAAAACTAGACTACACAATACTTTATGATTTTACTTTTTAATCAAATAAATGTTTTAAATATTTTATACTTAAATCTCTACTATAACCTTTCAAAACATTTTTCTTAATGATCTCTAATTTTCCTGTGTTCTATTTGTTGAGCATGGCTTGTCTGGCTGTAACAGCAATGAATGATCGAAAAACACACATTGGCACATTGGACCTCCATTGCCAACACAGACCAGAGCTTACACTTCAGAAATTTCTCTTTCAGTGAAATACAATCTGGATACTCATGATTCTTTTGGTTTATTATAGCCAGTTTGTATAAACTTATTAAAAGCCGAGAATTCTTCTGTGGACCTGATACTGCTCTATATTTTATTACTCTTATGTTTTCTTCCATAGAGTGGGACTTCAATTTTTGCCCAGAAGAAAACAAATTCAAACACTCTTGAGCCTGAAATCAAATTAAAGCCTTTAAAAATAGAACAGCATAAGCAATCAAACAGTAATACATAACCGATCTTGCCTTCTCAGGTGTGTGATCCTGGTTCTTTTAAATGACTAATTTTCACTCAAGCATTTTTATGCTCTTTGTTTCCCTCACCCTTTCATGTATTATCTCAGTAAACATTCCTTTCTTTGTTTCTTTGTCTCTATTTTTATTTCGGAAAAGAGCAGTCCATTTAGTTTAACCTATATTCATTTCATTGATAAGCCTGAGTAAATCATAGTTAATATAACAAATCTGTATTATAGTAGCTGTTAATAAAACTTAAAAATTTATCAGTGTTATGGATGAATACACGTCTTCCCATCACGTTATCAATACTTACACTGCATTTAGAATTGTTATTTTCCATTTAAATTTTCACTCAGGTAATCAGATGAAGGCATTTTTAATAATCTATTTTTCAGTGGAGGCTGATTGATTATGGCAAATGTAATTTCCCATCTTACTTGAAGATCCATTTTCATATTACAAAAGGCATTTGAACACTAAGCAAGTGCAGAATAGTAATAGCATGAAGATAGTGTTTTTCTGTAGAAGGGAAGAGCGGAAACTTGTGTATGTGTTTGACATTCTGTAGAAGTCATATGTAAGTCCTTATATTATTTACCTTCTCTGACAAATGTTACAATGCCATTACACCCTCTTTTATTTTTAACGTTTCTTTTCAATAAGCAAAGGAACCTGGGTACTAGTATTCGTTTGCTAGGACTTTTAGAACAAAATGTTACAAATTGGCTGGTTTAAACAATGGAAATTTATTTTCTTATGATTCTGGAGACCTGAAGTCTGAGAGCAAGGTGTTGGCAGGTCTTGTTCCTGCTAAGAACTGCGAGGGAAGAATTTGTTCCAGAGGGTCATCTTCTCCCTGACTTTGTCTTCCTTCTGTATGTGCCTGTGGTCATATTTTCCTTCCTGTCGGACACAAGTCATATGGGATCAGGGACCACCTTAAGGCCTCATTTTAACTTGATTCCCTCTCTAAAGACTCATCTTCATATAAGGTCACATCCGGAGGGACTGGGGCTGATGACTCAAACCCTTAGCTCTTTTTTACTTCTTCAGTGTGATGAGGACTCCATTTAACCTGTAACAGTTATTTTTACTGTATTTTGTCCTATCTGCTTGTAACTAAAATTTACCTCCACTGTAATAGAATTGTACAAAGGATTTAGACTTGGCATCAACAGGCAATCAAACATTTATTGCTCATTTACTTAGTGCTAGAGACATGCTGGTTTCTAGAGTTAGATGATTCAAAACTAAATAAATAAAAAGGTCCCTAGACTTTAAGTATGGTTGTGGAGTCTGACAGAATTGTTAAAAGCATTCCCCTCCCTCACCCTCTCCTCCCTCCCTGTTTACAAAAGCTTTGTTTCCAATTTTTCCTTCCATTTCTTATTTCTCTTGTCCTCTGTTCCATTCCCCCTCCCTTGTTCCCTTTCCCATTTGGACATTTTCTTCCCTTTCCCAATATAATACATTTTAGTCTTTATTTACACTTCAGTTTCTCACACCAGAGAAACAATGCGGTATTTAAACATGTGTGTCCGATTTATTTCACTTAAGAGTATGGCCTCAAGATGCATCCATTTACCTAGGAATATCTCAAGCTTATCATTCTTTATGGCAGAGTAGTACTCCATTGGGAACGGGAAAAAAGGAAGCAACAAGATATGTCATGTACAGTACAAATCCCCTATGATGAATGTTATCGCTATGTACATCTACAATGTACCATTAAAATAAAAAAAAGAATTGTTAAAAGCAAAACGACAAGTGCTATATTAAGTTATGTGCGGGGGCTATGGAAAAAGAGATAGGAGAGAATGTATGTTCCTTTTAGGGTGCTCTGCGTGTCAAGGCAGGCCTCACAGAGGCGGTAACACACCAGAATGGCATGGAAAATCAACAGTGGTGAGAAGCTAAGTTTCAGGGCAAGCTAGGTAAGGCTGTCTCCCATGCTTCCTGCCTACTTTACATTTTATGCATCTTTTCTTAAAGACACTTAATTAACTGGACTGTGGGGAGATGTCTAGAAGAATGTAGCTTATCAGGAAACAATGCTGGATTTCCTTCTGTATAAGATGCAAATATAACGATGTGAATTAAATGCTGTTCCTGCTCTGAGGGGGTTTAATTCGTGTACGTGCTCTCTGTCCTTGCGCCCCGTCCTAACTTGTGTGGCGCCTCGGAAGCCAGTTGCTCCACTAACTCCTTTGGCACTAGGAGAGTATAAATAGGGTCTTGTTTTTGTCTCTAAAATGCTGCCAGTTTCCCTCTCCCCTCCCATATGGTTATTAATCAGCTGAGCTTTACTGCTTAAAAGGAAAGCATGTATTTATTGGGTCAGCTGGCATTGAAGTGATTTACTGATACTATTATATTTTGGTATCCACTGTCCGCTGAAGGTTCCGCTGAAGGCTTAATTTGCTCTCACTTGTTCACATTCATGAAATCATGCACTTTAAAAAATCACTTGTGTTTCTCTGCCAGTATCTGTTAGATTTTAGAAAATATCTTTGAGGATATGGAAAAGGGTGAGTAGTTGGTTAATGTGATGAAATGGCCTTTTTTGGGTCACGAACAGTGGGTTTCATTCATGATTCAATGTGAAAAGATAGGTTCCTAAAGAAAGTTTCCACATTTTCATATCATTCATAAATATTTCAACTTGATTTTACTTAATGCCTAAGCGAACCCACGAAAGGATTTGATTTTAAACCATGAATTGTCACAGATTTTGAACTCTCCGTGAGCTGACGGGTGTGGCGTTACAATGAATCATAAGGAACCTTAGCCAGACGCATTCCCACTGTAACTGGACTAGCTAAAGCCAGCGAGGCAGGACTAAACCATTGTGACATTTTCCCAGCCCCACTATTACCTGTCAAACTGGAAAAAAATCAAGGCATTGGGACAAGCTTATGTATTGATGTGCTCAGTCTTGTTATTAATTGAAGTAAATGGATAAGCTTGTCCATCAACAGGAACAAACACATCTGCTCATTGTTTAAAAAAATCTCCTTAACCTTCTGTTTTTCACCAGTCCCTTGAACTTGAAAAACATTTCGTTCTTTATTTAAGAACCATGATGACTATTGTGTTTGTTCTACACTTTTTAAATTTGCTGACAAAGTGAAATATGGAATACTGTATTTGCTTATTTCATGTTTGGCTCACAATGGATTGACTTATATAAAGTAGGACATGGACAAATTACAAAAACCCGAACAAGCAGGGTCCCTAATAGTCTTATATAACGGCAAACATTCTACATCTGTTTTAATCCATCATCTTCTTTGCTTCTCACATCAAATAGTGTGTGCTTTTCTTGCTCTCTGAGTTTTTAGTACAAAGAGAAAGTTTTCCATACTGTAAAACTGAAAAACTTTTGATGAGAAAGTACCTCAAAAATGCAAAGGGGAAAATCTCTTTGGTTATTTCTTTGTATGAGACTATTAACTCCAAAAGTACACTGTGAGCTCTGATAAAGCAAAGTTATTCTAAATCTTCTTTTGCCTAAGCAAGGTGTTTGTGACAATATTTTATTGGCATGAAAATAAAGAATTCATCCCCAATACAATGCAATGTACTAAATTTTTTTCTAAGTTGGTAACAGGAAGGCTAACACAATGTAGGCAAAAGAAGGTGGGCAGCAAAACGATTTAATAATATTCTTCTGAGAATTTTAGCTTCATCACAAATATGACATTTGTTAGAGTTGGAATAAAGATGCACCAAATAGTGTAATTTGTTTTGTTTAATTGAAGTCACATTCAAGAAGAAAACTGTTTTTCTCCTGCCTCATGACTATATTTAGGCTTTCTATTGAATGGTAAGAATAATAATTCTGAAGTGTCTAAATGTTTGCAAAATATTTGCTATTAAACATTATGAAGCCACAGAAAGTGAAAAGGCAATTAAGATTCACTAATACAATATGTCTTGTTTTATATAAGAAAATAAGACAACTAAAAGAAAAGTAATCACCCCTTAGAGAGGATGGGGAAAACCGTACACACAGAAATTTAGTAGCAATGCTGGAGAGCTCTCGCTATACATTTTAATGCATTACATTGTCCAAGTATCCTTCCAAGTTTAAACTCAGAGTCCCATTGATGCCTGAAGAGACCCAAATACGGGACTGATGAAGAGGGCAGAGATAACAAATTAAACCATGTCTTTCCTCATCCCATATTCCCTTTTGTGTAATCTGTATTGGCATTATTTCCTCTTCCAGAAGGGTCTCCCGAGCTTCCCAAGGCTCTGCCTGGAACTCCAGATTGTGGCCTTTGTAAATAACGTATATAAAGAAAGGCTGTTAAACTCTTGTTGAGTTATTTTTGTTTTGCACTTTGCACCTTCAGTGCATATGAGAACTACTCCCACACCATTTCCTGACAAACCAAATCTTGCTGTGAAGGCTGAAAACGTTAGTCAGTTGCACCCTATTTTTAGGACTTGTAATGAAGAGAAAATGTAGTGTTATAACACCCATCCAAATGCTGGCGCCCCAGTAGACAACTGCAGAGTTTTAAGAGCTAATGTAGACAATTTATACAAAAAGCACTAAATTATGACCAATTCTGCAAATAAACAGACAACAGATCACTAGGAGTTGTGACAGGATCTAGCTGTGGTTTGGAAACGCCAAACCTGGTACTACTGAAGATCACAGATGGCCTAGAATAGCAACAGCAGTTACCCAGTAACTGGACTCAAAAAGATGCTAATTTTAGAGTTAAGAAAGGGAGTAGAAATAAATCCAAAAATCTTCCCTGTACCGCTCTGGAAATCACATTTTAAATGCCTTTTATTTTCCAGATATTAATGCCTAGCTTTTATTGAGTAGTTACTGTGTGCCAGACACAATTGTACATAATTGCATATATTAACTCAGCTAGTCCTTAAGACAATCCTATCAAGGGGATACTACTATTACTCCTATTTTACAGTTAAATAAACTCAAACACAGAGATCAGTATAGCCTAGTATTAACAGAATAAATATCCAGACCCAGATGGTCCAATGCCATCACTTCCCTTTCTTCTGAACTGCTTAGTGCTGTGAAGACCACTTTGAGACGCTTCTTACCAATTCTTGGTGGCTTCATGCTCCTTCTCATCATCTCCTCACACATATTCAGAGAAGAAATCAAATGTAGGATAGAAGGGGAAAGTTGGAACCTGTCTCAATTACGGAATGTCAAAAGCTGGTGGGATTTCTGTGAATGCAGGCACGTGGGGCTCGCCGATGCGGGGTGTCCTACTGATGATGTTCATCTTGTCGAATCCATGCTGGTCAAACTCGGCACCTCAGCTCCACACACTCAGCCACTGGGAATCCTTGGCGATATAGATCTGATCAGATTCTGAGTTTTCTTCTCTTTTGCCTGATGGGTTTTCTGGGAATCATACAAGCTCAAACTTCTGGGCCTCTAAATAACATGGACTATTCTAAGTCTACACAAATAAGGCCAATCATGGATTCACATGATCTCACAGTTTACATGCAATTAATTAAATCTATTGTTTCTTATATTTAAACTCTGTCAGTGGCACCGGAGTGGCTCTGGGGTGACTCAGCTGTCTGGGAGTGCTGCATTTGGGGAAGGAAAAGGTGAGCTGTACCTCTACCTGAGTGTGTGCTGTGGCAGCAGCACCAGGGGAGGGTGGTTAGGAGAGAAAGCAATTACACAGAGGCGGAAGGTAGAAAGGTTATTTTCCAGATGTTATGATGCTTGTGGTACTTGTAAGCTTTTTTTTTTTTTAATCAATATTTTTGGTGGTGGATTTTTCTAGATATTCACCTCCATACCTGAATTTTACTCAAAATTTAACAGTCTTCCCTTAAAATTGTATAAAATTGATTTAATCAAACCTAGAGATGTCCTTCTCAAAGCAACTGATGTGTAAATCCAGAAGAGCAAATAATCATCGCTTCTCAGCTTTTTGGCTAAGATTGAGTGTGGAAAAGCAAATAATCAACTTGATACTAAGCATAATGCAGAGTAAAGTCTTACCTTGTCCTGTCTACAATATTTCATTCATTCTGAATGGGGAATATTCTTCAGATATGTGGAGAACAGGAATGAATGAGTTGAGTAACATCTATTTCCTTTAAATTCAGAAATTTCTGCTGGCTGGTTCTGAAAGCGTGAGTCTAGAATCAGAAACACCAATCAGCATCTCCTAGGAAACTGATGAAAATGTAAATTCTTAAGCCACGCCCCAAACCCGCTGAATCAGAACTCTGATGATGGGGCCCAGAAATCTGTTTCTACATCCCCTCCATGCTTTTTAGTTGTATGCTAAACTATGAAACACTGATCTAATACATATGTTTTTACAACATGCTAAGAGGAGACTCTCACAGTCCTCTCTCCAGAAAAGATTCATTTGGACATTGCCAATTTGAGTTTTTCTGATTCTTGTTCTAGTAAGGATTCACTCATCTCCTTTTTGCTATCAAACACCACATGCTAGGGTTAATTTTGTGTGTTTCTGTTGTAATATACTGGTGAAGGCCTATGTATGAATCATTCTCAGAAGGCTGAGCCACTTTTGCCATTTCCAGTTTCCTGAGAGTCTCACCCTGTTGTCTTCCTAAAGAGCCAACCTCCGACATTTGCAGGGAATATGGTCAGAAATGTTTGTATAACTCTAAACAACACATTACCGCAGAGTACTCCTTGAAACTAGTACAGAAAGAATTGCATTATGACTAAAACTTGTCAACTAAGCTGTCCATTGTTGACCTGGAACTTGTAGAGCTAGAACATGGCCTTGATTTCACCGCAAAGCTTGATACTTTATTACGTGTCAGAAAAGTGAGTCAATTTTTCTTTGCTATATATGAATATGATACTACTTTCTTCCCATAAAAGCAGATTCACTTTATCTGTGTTATTTTTTTTATAACTTAAATTCCATTTGAACATTATAATATAAAAAGAAAAACACATTTGAGAACCTCAAAAAAATGGCTCTGTTGTCACTGGTACCTGTTTTATATAAACCTTGAAGGGGTGCTTAACATTTGATGATGTTAAATTATTTTTTGCCAAAAGTCATATAATCTTACATACTTAATTGTTCTGTAATTAACCAGTTTTTTCAATTCTCAGAGAGTTTTCATAGGTTACTTCATGATAAATTTTCATGATTCCCTAATACCAGGAACCCACTGAGGTTCAGACAGTCAAGTCTATGTCACTCAAGGCAAGAAAAACCGAAAGTACTGTATTAATATTATAAAGTTACAGGAGAAATGGAAACAGCTATACTTTCCTATTTCTTCCTGATTCAGGCTTGGTGAGCTGCATGTCTAGGAGTTTAGCTATTTCTTCTGTTTTCCAGTTTGTTGGAAATTTGTTCATGGTATTCTCTTCTCTTATGATCCTTTTTATTTCTGTGGAATCCGTTGTAATGTCTCCTTTTCCTCTGTATCCTACATCTATTCCCCAACTCTGTCTCATATGCAGCACTGGAGCAAAATCTTGCCGAGAAGGGCTGAAAACTTACTCTGAAGAGATTGTAAAGAACATATGGAGCAAAGTGGAGACAGAATCCAAGTCTATGGCCACATTCCATGGGCAGTTAAGGAGCTCCAAGATTGCTTTGGTGTAATTGAGATCATGATTCCTAAATTTTACATTTCAGTGATTTATTATACCTGCCATTCTCTATGAGGCACACAGTAAGCTGTTTCTATTTTTTTTTAAAATAGAAAGATATTATATGAAAGACTTGGGCCAGAGACAGATCTTAACATGGCAAGAGTACAATATCCCCTAAGGTTATAGAATTTTCTTTGTCAGTTTTGCTAAGACTGAGAAATTTTGTTAGAGAAATGAATAAATAGACACAAAAATACTGTAGTAGGATTAGTTTGGTGTTTTAACTATAGAGGTGAGGAAATAAATGAAAATAGAGCTGTAAAGAATTTTTCTCCAAGTAATATAATGTAACTAGCAGATTTGTCCTTTGCCTTTATTGCAAATGAAAGACAAAACAGCAAAAAATTCCCGGTACACAATAACCTATCCAGTGGCTTTTAGCTGGCAGGAAGGGGACATCTTTGAAAGAAAGTGATGCGGTTTGTAAGTTTGACTACCTCCATACCCCTATTTAAAACCATTTTAGTAAAGTACTATTAAAATATGTCCCAGTAACCATGATATGCATTTAAAAATCTCTAAAATAAATTCTTATACCTCATTAATCTCCACAGAGTCCTACTACCCACTAATATTGTTTGGAGTCAACAGGAGTTTCAGTTGAAGTGTAGAAAGAGATCAGAGTTCACTGAACTAATCTCAAAGAAAATCATCATTTCTCTAAACTTTATTTCATTATGTCCATGTTAGACCACTTTCAACTTGATCCTTTGACAGGAACAATGCAATTCTAATTAAAGTTTCAAAAATTGTTTCAAAGTTTGCAAAATGCACACGCACACACACACACACAGACACGCACGCAATATTTTTTTAAAAACAAAAATCTTGATTGATTAACCCTGATAGTAATGTCTAGCAAATGGAAAAATAATGCTACAAAACATGGTATGAAAAATACATTGTAATAAAATGTTCTTAAATATTTTCAAGTTTTTTTTCCCTTTGTGTGAAAGTGTAGGAAGAAAAATTAATAACGACAATGCTGTTGTTTAATTCAGGTGCACGTACGAAATCACACAGATGGTTCCAAAGTAAAAACGATGGAGCGCAGGGATCAAACCGCTCTGTCACTTGAAAAACGCCTTCAGTGTTCCAGACACCTTGCTACTCTCTTTAATATCTATGCTTCATCATGCTATGTCAGTCCTGCAAGGAACATGTGGTCACTCTTTTTTTATAGAAAAGAAACTTAACTTCAGGTAGTAAAAGAATTTACTTATGCTTTACGATTCTGAGACCAAGTTTATGGTTCTTGCTGTTCTTGTTGCTGCTTACAGTGTTACAGACTGAACCGAGAGCATAGCACATTCTAGGCCAATGCTCTAAAGTAGAGCTACATCCCCTGCACCACAATTTTTAAAAAAATAATTAATACACTTGTCTCTTACCAGCACATAAACCCTTGCCTTTCAAATAGCCTGGACTTGCACAGATCCACGTCTCAGCCAAGCCATTTCCAAATTCCTGCGACGATCCCTGAGGCTGTGAACTCTTTGAGAGTCAAGACATCCAGTGTACAAACAGTATTAAAATTTGGAGCTATCGAGAGGATGCAGTTTCAGAGGAAGAAGGAAGGAAGATGCTCTGAGAAACAGATGTTATTAAAAGAATGACCCTGAAGACATTCTATTTGATGTTCTTGTTTGAAAGTGTTTTTCCCCACACCGACTCAAATATTTTATTCACTTCTGTTTTATGTCCTGATATAGCACATGTTACGGAAGTAAGTATAATCAGCTGTTCATGTGCACAGCTTCCACATCCACAAATTCAAGCAATTCCAGATCAAAAACATTTTAAAAAATTACGAGATATACTGGCTTTCCTTTCTTGTCATTCCTCAAATAATAAGCATAACAATCACCTATGCAATATTTACATTGTTTTAGGTACTTTATTTTAAGCGACTTAGCGATGATTTAGAGTTTGTTAGAGAATGTTTGTAGGTTATATGAAGATGCCAGGCCGTTTTATTTTGGGGACTTGAGCATCTGGGGATTTGGGTATCCTTCAGGATCTTGGAGCCCGTTGCCCATACATACCGAGGCATGACTACCTATCTAAATGTCAATGCCATATTAGTCATTCATAGAACAGTAAAGGTATTTTTAGATTAAGTTTCTCTTATACTTTTTTGAAATTAGATTTGGAGAATTGATTGTTGGAGGAAGACAAGTCATTATTGTGCAGAGGATACACTGCAGAGGTTAGTGTTACCTGAAGTCTCTGCAGGGGATACCAAAGAGTAAGGGAATATTGCTGGAGACATTGGTGAAGAGGCGAGAAGGGAACCCAGAGAACATGATCCAAAAAATGGAGTCACTTTAAGGAAAGTGATTCATGTCTTTAAAAAAGGACTGATGCGGAGGTGGGAGTCCTAGGAACATGGAGGCAATCCCTACCTTTCCTTCTTCATGAGGGACTTAAATTTTATACTTCTGATCTCCTAATTTGTGTTGGGCTTTCTTCTGAGGGCCCTGGATGCATATCCCGTGAACAGTGTTTTACCCATGAGCAGAACCTAGTATGGAGTGACTTGGTTACACTATTAAAATTGATTTTTTCTGACGTAGCTTGAAAAACAAATAGCCAGTTATAACATTATAAGGAGTAATCAAAAGTACAGCAAATTTTTAAATTAAAATCATTATTATAGTAAATGCCGCAGTGGCATTAATCACCCTCAAAGTGCTCTCCCTAACTTCTACGCATCTATCCCATCGTTCTTGCTATTTCTGAGGCAGGTCAGGAAGTGCTCTTCCTTAAGTATCTTTAAGAGTTATGATAGAAAACTCAGTGAATGCTGTAGCTGAGTGCCATCCACCGGAAAGGCAGCATCCTGAAAACAGTACGGTGTGTTCTCATCTATTTTATTCACTGTGTCTGGCACAGTGCAACTTCCGGATCCTTCCCAAAGTCAAAATGAACACGAGGGCCGAATATTTTTATTCGATTCAGGACATCAAGATAGCCAGGACAGCACAACCAAAACGCTCACGAAGGAGGACTTCCAGAATTGCTTTAGAAAGTGGCGAAATGCTGGGATAAGTCTGTTGGAAATGCAGGTTAATATTTCATGTGGGATTAACGGCAATGTGTCCTTTACTATAATGATTTTTTTAAAAAAACTTTAAACACGCACCATATTTTGTATCACATTTATATTTCTTCATAAAAATATGTTCTATATTTAAACAATTAACTAAGTATTAAAGTTTAGGCCAAACATATTTCTTATATTAGAAATTTTTTGTTTATATATATATATATATAAACATTCGACCAAAAAGTTTAGGTCTTACAACTTAGGTCAATTACAGGTAAAGAAATCCATAAAATATAACAAAAACCGTAACTTTTCGTATATCATTATATTCTGAGTTCACTTTACAAAGCATTCAAAAATGGCTAACAGGTAGGAATAGATGGATATAAAGGTTTTTTTGTTTTGTTTTGTTTTTTTTTTCTTTTGTGGTGCCGGGGATCGAACTCAGGCCCTTGTGCTTGCAGCAAGCACTCTAATCACTGAGCTAAATCCTCAGCCCCGATATAAAGTTTTTAAATGAGTTTTTTAAATTCCCCCTTCACTTGTAAAAATTCTGTTCAGAAACAGAGTACCCAAAACATGATGAGGTATGTTTCACAGGCGAGGACCCAGGCGAGGACCCAGAAGGGTAGATGCATCCTCCTGGGTCCCGCTGTGAGCTTCCGAAGAGCAGTCACGCTGGGCTGTGCTGGAGTCATATGAGAGACGAGCTAGAAGCTCGTGGTTAGCACTGCATCCTGATCACTAGAAACACTCTAGAAAACGCTTTCTCACGTTTATTGACTCAGTATCTCCTAGACGTTTGGTTTCATGAGCCATTAAATCTTTAAAAGTAGCGTGGTGACAGAAAGTGATTATTTCGTATGTTGCTTGAAAAAGACAGTAAAAATACCTATCGTCTCCTTCACTATAAGTTTTGTAAGGTGAGAGCTTATTAAGCATAAAATAATGTTCAAAGTTTAAATACATATAGTTTCAGAAAAGCTCACACCATTAAAAACATTTCTCATTTTATGGACGGATGGCAGTTCCTCACGGTGTCACTGTCTTTCAGAGCGGCATGGAGGCGGCTGTCTTCTTGCCCTCGTTCCTCGATCTCCTTATTGGAAAATAAGGCCAAGTACTCTCAAATATGGAGTCTGATTCCGAATTTTGATTTTATAACTACTTCATGACAGAATTATCTGCTTTTCGTATGTATTATGTAACTCAATAAAATACGCAGTTCTTACCACGTTCGTTCTCAATTTCAGCACATATTACTATGAAATCAAAGTTCACCATTAATAATATCATTGAAGTTTCAGGTCTTGACACTTTGTGCGCACAGTCTGTGAGTAGCCGTTTATTCTATGATTTAATCATATATATATATATACTAATCTCTAAATTAGATATCTTTTCTATAAAGTTCAAAATTGGAGAAAAATATCTTCTTTCCCTCTTTTGACTTTTCAAGAAAGAAATTGTCCTTAGAATAGTAAAATGTTAGCTCAAATTATGTCATTCCCATATGTAAAAATCCTTTAATAGATGGCTATGATTTATTATTTAATTTGAAACTAAGTATTATATACTGTCTGAATTAATCCTCCATGAATTCTCCAAGGAAGATAACTTGACATCTAGTTTATAAATGATGTCTCAAGATGTTCAAAAGACATCCCAAGAACTCAAAGTTCAGGGTAAATCCAAGATTCCAGTTTTTGCTCATTATGAAAACTCTCTCTGCTCCATTTCACTGCTTCCAAAATGCTTTCCATTGAGCTTCCTCTGTCATGCTTCTGCTTATTCTGATATCTTCAGATGATACCTAGGATGGTTTATCTTTTGTTACTCTTCTTATTAAGCATTGTGTATCCCATTGAAAATGCCGAACTCTAACCCTTGGAAGAAATCAGTCTCTTCTTTACTGAGCCCTGTGCTTGGTGTACGTGCATCATTCATTTGGCATTTTTCACAGCGGGGCCTTATATACTCTAGTGTTCTCCATTTTCTCTCTGTCCTCCCGAATTGATGACAGCTACTCCGAGAGTTGAGGGAACAGCTTTACTAGAGTTTGTATGCTCAGTAACAATGGGATCATCTTGCATCTCTAAAAAATGTGAACATAAAAGTACTGGATCTACAGAAAAGTCTCCACATATCGAAGGCAGTAAAGTTTATACACATGCAGAGCCATGTTGTGACAATGCTGGTTTCTTCACTATTTGGTCATTTTATTGTTTTTATCACTCAGTCAAATTGTACAGATTTCCAGTGCCCATGTGGGAAGGCAGTAGGTTCCCACCCTGCACCTTTTCAGTCTTCTCTCCTGGAAGGCTGCTGTAGAGTCTACCATTCTCAGCATCCAGTGCAAGGGAAAGCCTCAGTGATCGGAAATTAAATATTTTTTTGAATCATGTTGTGTTTTGTTCCTGAAATTCATCCATCTAGATCTATAATGCTCATCTGATAAAATTTCCCAGTAGCTTCTCAATTGTTAAGGAATCAAGAAGGATTTTTCAGATCACATGAGAGGCAGAGGTAGCTGGTTTAGAGAGTAACAGTATATATCAGCCAAAGAAATAACACACAAAGAATGACCGGACCCACAACTGGGCAACAGGAACATTTGAAAGCTGATCTGGAATTAACGCAACCCTTTAATAGATCTCTAAAAAATTTGTAAGAGTCATGGCAAGAACTAGCCTTTGATACAGGTCTTTTTTCAGTTGTTCTTCTCCTTAAAGAGTCATTCTGCAGTTGTATGAACAGAGTATGTACACATAGAGAAGAAAGTCTCCACTTGAAGCACCTGAATGGATAATACGTTCAGATGTTTACCTAGATACTGATTAAAATTTAGACATGAATTCAGTTACAGTGATCAAGGACAAGAATTTTGCCAATTGATCTAATTCTAGTCTATCAAACCTTTTCATATTACATGGCTAAGTATGTGGGATTATAAACAAAATGCAAACATCTGTAGCCTGTCACTTATTATTTAAAGCATTTCATGGATTCTATTTAGTAGTGTCCTCAATATCATTTATAAAATTAAAAGTCAATACTACATCGGACCTAAGTCCAAATAAAATGTTTTTTTGCGCTAGACATATTTTGAATACCACACTGCCATTTGTGAATGGAAGATTGGATAGCAGTGGTCTCCTTTCCCCCCATAATTACGGAAAGTTTTGAAAGAATGCGTTTTTCAGACTTATTCAGTAAAACTAGCAGTGTTAAGGAGAGGAGGCCATCCTCCAAGAGCCAGGGTGAGGGGGCTTCTTTGGGTACCAGTAAAAAAATGCTCAAATGTGGAACAGAGCAGATCCGAATTTATGTAGAGAGAGGAGTCTTTGTTATCAACATGCAAGCAGCGTATTGGAAAACAAAAATAAGAAAAGAGGCTGAAGTTTCACCATAAAGGTTGAAGTTTTCCATCTTCCCTGTGACTCAGAACAATCTAACACATTACAGGAGGGGAGAACATAAGGTTCTAAGGTCTGTCTCATTCTCAACTTCCTGAAAACCTTGGCTCGCTTAGTCTTAACTGAGATCATTAAAATTCTTATTGTTAATATTCACCACCAGTGAACCAATGTAGAGAGGTAAAGACATAGATCTTGTAGGATTCAAAAAAGATTATGATTGTAAAGGAGAAATGTGTTAAAAGAGAATATTCATTAATAAGAAATATAAAATATATATTCTTTTTGTACATTTGTAACTTAATTTGTTTGAAAGATGAATGTCTAAGTTGCCAAGAAAAATGTTAAAATGCTAAAAAGTATTTTAATAAATATGATATAGGTTGAAACATATATTTCTCACATGCTTCCTACAAAAAAAAAATGACACGCACTTGGCTCCCATTTTTATAAGTGTTAGGAATTTCTTGAGGAGCCTTCATTTATTTTGAAAGATGGAAGATTGGTATTGATTTTAAATGGGTTGAAGTGTTATTTGATGAAGAAGGAAACCCCCAACTTAACTATTGTCTATTTTGAATTTAATGCCTTATTTTATTAAGAACTTCCTTGTACAGGCAGGCTCAATCGTTTAAAAAAAAAAAGCTTCAGTTCCTAATTAGACGGTTAATCCTACTTTTTGCATGGCTAGTCAATTTAGTACAGTAGGAATCAGAGCAAGTGTTCTCTGAGTGAATTAGTTGAGGTATTTGCCTTTGGTGGTCTCTGTGCCCATCAGGTCAAGTTGAGAGGTCCCAGCACACACACCGTCAGACCAGGCTTAGGGTTTTAAAGAATGGACAGTTATTTTGGGACACTCAGAAATAGCATTTTCTCTAAGCCCTTTTAATAATGGTACACACAAAACATCATTAGAGAACGTTTCTCCCATCCTTTTGGTTGCTTTCGAGGGAGTAAGCCCTTTCTATAACTCCATGAAATATTATTTATATGTTTATGCTTTCAGATTATTGAGTTTTCAAATGGTGTCATGAAAGAGTAGTTAATGCAGGTAGGATTGCTAAAAAGTGAGGAAAATTACATGATGGAGAACAGAGGAAAAAATGCTGATTTCAGAACTTAACACAAGTCTGCTTTGGGAGACAAAACTCTACAGGCAGAGATGTTCTAGAAGTTTCTTGCACCAGAGCAGTAACAAATGGAGGGAACACTATGTCACGTACTCAAGCAGAGAACGCTGCTCTTTAAGATATTTGGAATCAGATGAGTTTATTGTGATGTTTATCGATATTCCTTACAAAGTCACCTATTACTTCAAAAATGGCCCTCAAGCTACATACAGAATATTGAATGGCAAGCCTGCAAGGCCACCTCATCTTCATCCTGACAAGAAAGCTTTATCCTGAAATGAGTTCGAGACTCCAGGTTTATCTGGTGTTGGACTCAAGTGAACAGCAGGTAATTTAATGTATGTACTGGTTGGGGTTCTCTAAAGGAACACAATCAATTGAAAACATTGATTCTATATGATTATGTAAGGGGATTTATTGTGCATATTTACAGGATCAGAGGTAAGAGAGTTCACATGGTTGTCTGCACTCTGGAGAGCTAGAGAATCCAGTAATTTTTCAGCCTGAGAAGATGGAAGTCACAGAACAAGAGGGATCAAGTATGCAGCAGGAGTTAAAGGTCAAAGACCTGGAAGCTCACCAGAGGGCCGTCACTGCAAGCCTGCAGTGGTGGGCTGAAGAAACAGCAGCACTAGAGACTCATATCTGAAGGTGATGGTGAAGACTGGAGTGCATCAAAAATGGACAAGTTGCCTTCCCCTTTCTCTTTTTATTCCATCCAGGCTACAAATGTATTGGCTGGTATTGCCCACGTACGCCATGGGTCTTCCCCCTTCAGATTGCTGGCCTGCATGTAAGTCTCCACAGAAACACCCACAACTGTGCTTTAGTCATCTGCTAGGCATTTCTTAATCCATTCAAATTGACCTATCTTGATTAATGGTCACAATATCATCCTTGGGATAGTAAGGAATAATTACTGGAACTTTTATCTTGCATATGGATTGATTCAGACTGCATAGCTACAAACACAGAATGAATCCAACGCAATGAGTAGGCTCCCTGAGTGGCTGAAGTGTATCTGGAGTTAGGGAGATTAATGGCAATGTGTCTTTTACCATAATGCTTTTGTATTTTAAAATTTTGTATATTTTGATCACAGCTCCTATAAAATGTGGGCCTGTGGGTCTGTAATAATAGGTAGCAGGGGAGAAGAATGGTTTGACCCTTGTTCCCTGAGACTTTCCCAGAACTGTGTGGTTGTGCTGCGATCTGGGGGGATGAAGAGATCACTGTTGACACAGCGCATAGTCAAAGCCGCCCATCTTATCCTTACCACATCACTCCGAGGGCGGCTGATTAGGCAATTTTAAATTAATCAAAGGACCACTCCAAAAAGTGCAAAAAGTACCTTTTAAAATTTGTCACACCTAAACAAATGATATTAGCTTATATTTGTGACATGTCCACTAAATACTAGGATTGCTGAATTCACAACTTAACATGTGAGGAAGGTAAGCGTACTCGGTTTACCTGCCTGCACAGCTTGTCACAGTTCACACACAGGGCTGAGCACTTTGCTCCATGTGGGACACTCCTGGAACTAATTTTACATGATAAATTATATTTCAGTTTGATTTGGAAATATCTCAGAGATAAATTGGACTTTTTCTTCTCCCTACCTATAAAGTCCCTTTATTCTAACTCTTCAGATATCCCTAGCTTCTAGCTGAACTTCTCAGTCCTCACTGCCATTATCCAAAGGCAGATCTTATCATTCTTCTTCTGGGTTATTGCTATTAGTTCCTAAGTGTTTCTTCCGCTGCCTAACAATGCTTGCACTTGAGAAACACCAAACAAATACTGACTGTTATTATTTTGACTCTGTGTGTGTGTGTGTGTGTGTGTGTGTGTGATCATATGCTGGAATCTACACTGTGTCTTACAAAAATGAAACAACTGGAGATTTATTTGGCAGATTAAGAGACATATTTTTGTAGAGATCTCGAAATCAGTTGCAAGCTAAACATGAATTCGCTTATCTTTACAAGTTATCTTTGCAGGTTTTTTGTTGTCTTCCCACCATAAAGAGCTTGGGCTCAGTAAAGAGAAAGGATGACTATGAGAAGGAAACATTGTAATTGGAACTTGACCCCCAGATTCCAAATCAATGCTTACACCTCTTTCTTGTTGGGTCCATCAGTTTTACGGATGTTGTGATGGCCCTTAGACATCTGGGAGAAAAAAATGACTGAGTTGGTGAATATCTATCAGGGACAAGTTTCAATGGCCCAAACAACTCAAGTTCAATCAGCAGTTTCTTGAAAAAGAGGCTGAATGTTGGCAAGAAAAACCTGATGTACACCTTACTGAGACCTGCCCAAACACACAACTAGAAATAAAGAAAAACACATTCCAGAGATGGGTATGCAGAGAGCCTACACTCATTGCTGAAAGAAAAATCTTCAGGCTAGTTATAGGAATACAGTCACAGATTTTTAGATTAAGCGCTTTAGTGGACTTCAATATCTACTAAATCAGACATTCTGAATAAGATACTGGGCAAAAATATCATGACCTGAATGGATGCTTTCACATCTTTCTGGGGTGGCAGCAGGGAGCTTGGAACAATGTACACATAAACAGACCTTTACAAAGCTTCTCGAACTCAGAAGGATACCACTGAAACAAATCTGTCTTTTGACTAAAGCCTGAATTAAAAGTTAAATAAGCATTTGAAACAAATAAGGTGGTTTGATAAGCTTAATAAATTGAATAATGAAAACTATTTAATTCTCAGCAATGAGTGTAATACTTTGAGAAGGAAGGAGAGAGGGTGGCTGAAGGAAAATTCTTAAACAGAATGAGAAAGATAGGTAGAGCCTGAGAAATCATTTTAAACTAATATTTTGTTTTAGATGTAAGAGAGTGAAAAATATTTCTTATATCATAGATGGTAAAAGGAAATTCAGCGAATCCATGCCTGTCAGAACATCTGCATGCACTGAGCATTTCTAGCAAGATGGGTCTAATGGTGAACACGAAGACAGTGAGAGGGGCTGACACTTGAAAGGTCTTTGACAGTCTGCGGCTGATTGCTGATAGTGTTAGAATAGACTTATTATCAGCTTCTATGCACCTTATCAGAATGAACATGCCTCTTTGAAAATTAAAGTATATGAAAAAGGACATCTTGTATTTCTTTTTTGATAGTTTTTCCTAAAAATGCACATTTTTTAAAAAAGAGGAAGAGAAACTCCTTATCATTTAAAGTACTTTTTCTACTTGATTAAGTTCTCTCTCTTTCCTTATGCAAGGGGGGATTGCTAAGCCAGGAAATATCCAGGGAAAGAGTCAAAGGAACATTGTTGGTATTATTTGACACCAGTATAGGAAAATCAGATCCAAGTATTGTAGATTTGAAACAAGGAGTTTCATAAACCAAAAGGAAAACACAAACAGCAGGGATTTTTTAAGCTTTCTTTGTTTGTTCCTTTGTTAATATCTTGCTCTGCTAGGTTTACAAATCCTAAATAAATAGAAATTAGTGCTCCTTCCTTTGCAGTCCATTTGCTTTAGATGTTTGCCTTGAGGGACATTTGTGTATTCTGCTAATGGCTGCAGCAGAGTGCTGTCTCATTTTCATTCTGGCAAAAAAAGGCCGTCACCATGGTTACAGTTTCATTTGCTAGAGAGAAACTGATGGCTGTTAGTGATCCCATCATAAGCAACTTCTGTCAGATTTCTTATCAAGTAGACATATTTTGACAAAGTGAAAGATAACACCGTAATAAGAGAACTGAGTTGCTACTCTATGTAATGAACCATTTAGCATTAAATGAAATGTGAAACCACATTTTAAAAACTGAAGGTGGGGAGAAAAAGTAATATTTATAATTTACACATACACACAAAAGGAATATTCCATAGTAGAGTAATGATAGCTTGTTTTCTTTCTGTTGCCACAGTAACTCCAGCAAGATAATATTGATTTACACAGGGGTCCAGGCAAACCCTCTAGCGGCCATGCAGAGCTTGCTAGGAGGAGACTGAGTTTTGCTTTCACCATTTCCTTTAGCGGAGCCCAAGGCTATGCCAGGAGCCAAATGCCAGGGTAGTGGGTCAAAATAGTCTGATGAAAGACCCAGCAAATCATTTTACTCTTAATAAATTGTAATTTGTTCTGTTCTGCAGAACAGGTATTCTGATCCCAAAGCAGATTGTGGAGATCATTTGAAGCACCTTGTTCATGTTCATGAGGCCTGTAATGTTTCCAGAAGATGGCCAAGATGACACTTAATAGAATCAAAGAATATAGCCCTTAAATTTTCCATTCAGGCTTCAGGAGCTACACCAGGATTAGTTCACTCAGAGAGGACTGGAAAAGGGAGTCAAGGTTAGAAAAAAATGCATTTAAGGCCAACAAGGGAAGCTCCTGAAAGCATGATCTACTGCATTGTGGATGAGACATTTAATGGTCACAACTGATGTTATTTTCATAAACTTAAAAACAGAAGTTAATGTAACAGGCAAATCCCCAAATGAAAAATCCTACCTGTTTTTTTCTGACTTTTACAGTTTGTCTTATCTTGTAATGTAAATCAAGCAGTGACAAAGAGCAGATATTTTATTTTGATGCAGAAAAAAGAGAAGGTGGTCTTATGTGAAAGATAAAGGAAGAGAGTGTTTCCACAACGACCAGCCTGCTGGCAGAGAGATACGGGACTGCTCCTTACAAATGGCTCTCTGAAAGGACTCTCCTCGGTTTTAGGGATGGTAAAGAGAAGGTGCTGAAGTAATTCTGTACTTTTCCACTTCTTGTCTGTGCACCGAGCTTTGCGACAAATGAATCAAAATCATGAGAAAAAACACAGTTCTGAAATATATTATCTACCATTTTTAGTTTTACATGGAGATTGCTCTGTTTTACTTTATTGGCTACGTTTTATATTTTATTTTCTCTTATCAAAGAGAGCAGTAATGTGATCAGGGAGTATAAAGTTTGCCCAGAAGTATCTAGATGAATTCGCATTTTTTCTGAGCATGTGTTTTTCCCATTTCAAACGTCTTTACCTGTTGTAACCACGTATGTGTGCCTATGAAATGCCGAAAATCATGAGTTTAATGTGAAAAAGAGAATCACCAAATTAGCAACCAGTAATAGAAATCTGTATTTAAAGTCATTTATTGACAATCTTGTACTTTAGAAATCAATAGTGTGTTTGTGTGTGTGTGGGGGGGGGTTGTTGGGGATCAAACAGCCTCACGTGTATTTTTTATAATTTTGAAATTTTTGATCATTACATTCTCTTCTAAAACATAGTATTTCAAGAAGTTGGCCAAGTTACACAGTATCTGCACCTTTTAAAATCCATTTCTACACCCTTATAACTAACACAGCAGAGTGACACGGTGTGTTTAATGGGCAAAATATGATCCCTTATTTGCGCTGCCAAGGGAACCTTAAAACTCATGAATCTACTTTCCCTGTAAGGTTTGGAAGAACGATTTTTTTTCTCAATCAGTATAATTTAAAAGAGATATCTTATTTTTTACTCAGTCGCCAACTGAGAGCAGGAATCCTGGTTTCAAAGTTCGTGTTATATTAAAGCACAAGAGCTCAAACCAGTTTGTGAGTATTACTTTGTGCTCATCTATGTTTGCCTAACAAAACAGGAACAAATCCAGGATACAGAACTTGCAGTGTAGTTTTCACTCAATTACAAAATAGAGTTGTTCCTGGAAAGATTAACATAAGTTCCAATGTTCTTGGTCACATACAATAAATTGGAAGTTGTTTGCGAAAGAAATAATTTTTTAGTGGAAAAAGTTGTAGAAAACAGCAAGATGGTACATGAGTTCTCGCCATGCTTTGTCGCAAGGAGATCTGTTCTTGGTGTGGTTCCCAAGGGAAAAGAGGAATTCCTGGTATAAAAAATGGTCCATTTAATATTTCTTTCAGTAAAGATAAATCTCTGCTAAATCAGTAGAGATAGATCTCTGCTAAATCCCAACATAAGACTGGCTGATCTGAGAAGCAATCACCTGGAATTTAGGAATAATCATGGTAACTTTTAACCTTCAAAGCGTCATAAAGTCCACTCTGAAAATCCCAAATTATGATTATCTTGGATTTTAAAATAGCCTCTTCAGTATATATTTGTATCAGTAAACAGGAAATCAATACTTTGCAAAGAGAAAATAAACATTTAAAGAGAAAGTTTAAATCTTTGGAGATACTAAAAAATTTCCTTCACAGCTGTCATAGCATCATGTCATTTTCCATCCAACCCTGTTAAGTCATATTCTTCAATTTTTTTTGACTAATTTTTGAGAGTTTTTTTTTTAATACACAGTAAAATCATTTGGAAGGTACAAATGTTTCCCAAGTATCCCTCCCCATTCGCAACATCTCCAGCAGAGTGGTGCATTTGTTACAATTGATGAACCTATCTTGACACATCATTATTACCTAAAATTGATCATTTGCATTAGGATTCACTCTTCGTATTTCCCATGCTACAGGTTTGGACAAATGTATGATGACAGGTGTCCATCTCTATAGTATTGTACAGAGAGTAGTTTCAGGACCCTAGAAATCTCTTGTGCCTCACTTGTTCAACAACGCCCTCCCTTCTTCCCTAACTCCTGACAACTACAGATCCTTTCACTATCTTCATAGTCGGCCTTTTCCAGAATGTCCTAAAATTGGAGTCATATAGCATTTAGCACTTTCAGTTTGGTTTCTTTCACTTAGCACAATGCATTTAAGTTCCCTGCATGTCTTTTCGTGGCTTTATAGCTCAATTATTTTTTGCACTAAGTAATACTCTATTGTCTGAATGCACCACAGTTTATCTGTTCACCTCCAGAAGGGCATCCTACTTGTTTCCAAGTTTTGATAATTATGAAAAAAATTGCTATAAACATTTGTGTGCAGTATTTTTGCGAAGAGGTATGCACATGTTTTTAACTCCTTTGAGTAAACACTAAGGACCACCATTGATGGATTGAATCATAAGAGTATTTCAGTTGTCTAAGAAACTGCCAAACTGTCTTCCAAAGTGGCTGTCCAATTTGTGTTCCTATCAGCAATGAATGAGAGTTATTGTTGCTCCACATCCTCACCAGCATTTGGTGTTGTCAGCACCCTGGACTTTGGCCATTCTGATAGACGTGCAGCAGTATCTCATTGTTGTTGTGATTTGCATTTCTCTGACGACACGATGTAGAGCATCTTTTCACATGTTAATTCGCCATCTGTATATCTTTTTTGGTGAGATGTCTGGTAAATTAAATCCCTTAACTTTTAGGGTAAAAAATTCTTTCTTACTTTAATGCGGTTTTACTTAATTTTACAATAGTGTTTCTCCTACTGTCACAAAAATATGCAATATTTTTAATATTAAAATATTTTTAAAATGCACTTTTACGTGCTTTAAATTACTACTTGAAATACTTAATTTTAATTAGATAATTTTAAATTTGATTAATTCTATAATTGCTAGATAACATTGAAATTACTTCGTGTTGAAGCTTCTGAGTAAAATTAATTTTTCAAGACTAATGTCTCGTTTTATTTTGTTTTTTTCTCACTAGTGGGGATTGAATTCAGGGATTCATGCATCCTAGGCAAGCGCTATACACTGAACTACTTCTCCAGTCTTTTAATTTTTTTTTTTATTTTAAGACATATTCACTTAATTTTTTCAGGCTAACCTCAATTTTAGAATTCTCCCACTTCAGTCTACTAAGTAGTTGTGATTACAGGCACACAAAATTAGTATTCTTAAGGTTTCAAAGACTATGATAATAGGATACTCTAAGACCAAAAAAAAAAAAAATTCACCTGTATTTTTTCATAAAATTTTTCAAGTTTTCATTCTCATGAATTATTCCTACTCAACTTTAAAACTATAAATACTTAATAACATAGGTATATACAATTTTGAATAAGAATTTTATTAAGTACACAATGGTCTGCTGAAAATATATGCTATATTTCATGTAAGCTTTCCATATTTTTGGATGTTTTGGATCATCTTCCTGGTTTTGTTCTTGTAGATTCATCTATAATACACAGCTTTCTGCATACAAGTTTTTATTTCTATTTGATGATTTCCATCTGAAAAACTCCAAAAGTTAGATAGTAAAAAGAACTGAGTAAATTTTCTTTTGGCTTCTGAAATTTCTTTTTATTTTATTTAAAATATTTAAATGTTGACATTAACTTTTAATTTTTGAATTAATTTTTAAATGTTCTTTTGATTTTGCACTTTGGCTTTTGAATTTCTCCAAAATTGTAATTAGATTATGTTTAGTTTAAGCAGCTAAAAAAAATGTTTTATTCCCTTGCTGATTGGTTTTAGCCATCAGTTAATAGTATTAAGTATTTTAACATTTTCAACGATGATGTACAAAGTGTAAATATTTTCTACTCTACAGATTTCACAAGAGTTGATTTTTGTATTTTTAGTGTACTTACTATAAAACCTATATACTCTATGAAGTTCTCTTAAAATACTACATAATTATACCCATGTTCCCTGTATGGGAAACTCAAAAAGAATCACAAATCAGTGTATATCTAGCTATGAAAAGTGATAGATGTGAACTCATTTGTTGTAATGCAACAATGTGTTTAAAAAGTTTCTCTCAAATGCTGTTTGAAAATTATAACTTACTATGTCCATTTTTAGTACATGTGCTATCAGTGTGAGCACAAACCTACTCCGTCAGAAGCATCCTCATTCAGGCTTCACAAACACAGAATCAGGAAGCAGAATTTAAACTGAACCTAAGTGCTCGGAAGAATTAAATTAATGACATTATTAGAATCTGAAAGTGATCAGTTCATGGTCACATATGTGTCATCTCCTTGTAAGCTCCATGTCAAAAATGTTCTACAACCTCAATGTCTAATAAAGTTTTAGCAAATTTATTAACAATCGTATATGCCTTTATTAAGTATCTTCATAAAATGGGTAGTCTCTCGGAGCACACGGCATGCTCTCACATAATGTACTGTTCTAAAAATATGACTCAGGAAGAAGGATTTGATTCCCATTGCATGTACTTTTGTTAAGTCATAAAATTTCATCTGTCTATTACAACTACATTTGGCTAGCTAAATAAAAACTTTATTCATATTTTCAAAGTATCATAGCAATAGATGATCAATGAGGCAAAGAGAATTTGAGGTTTGGCAAATTCTTTTTCATTTTCAAAAGGAAGGGAAATAATGACAATCCAGTGACTCAAATAAAGCCACCTGAATTATTACTTTACAAGGATTGAAATGTCTTCTATATAAGCCAGTTCTTAAACAACAGTTCCTCAGCCAACATTACAAATAGTCAGTCCACTTTAATTTTGCTTTTCTAAACCAAACTTTTGAATTTTGGCCTTTCATCAAGGAAGATGAAACTGGATGTTCAGACCAAAAATTAGCTAGAAGCATCTGTGGTTTGCCTACTCTGACTTCTGGCCGAAAGTGAGAAATTACTTGATGGACCCCACTTATTCTGCTTAATCCCTCCCTCTCGACAAGCAATGGTTCCCATTTCATTTAATGTTGAGCAACTGCAGAAGCATATTGCAAAATTATCCCAATCAGCAGAGGTAAAATTGAGATAATCTGAAAGGACATGCATCCATAATATTTACTAAAAGATTGCTCACAAACAAACAAATAAAAAGGGATAATAAAGAAAGATTATCCAAAGTACAAAGCAAAACACTAGCTGGACTAAAGAAGCTGAACTATGAAAACAAAACCCATAGAAATTGGAATGATGTCAGCAGTCTGAAAGTGATAGAATTTGGGCAAACCAAGAAAACCAAGGATATGAAAACAAGGTAGATCTTTCTTCTTGCAGCATTCAACTTCCTGTGAAATGTCTGCAGAATTATGTGGTTTCATTCCTTTTACTATCAGTTGCATAGAATTGCACACACAAGCCCAAGTTCTCTACGGATTTCAGCTTTCCCTCTAAATCAAGTGGAAGGAGAGATATTTATGCATCTTTCTTTGCTTGTATGTTCTGCATTGTGTTCCATGTATCTGCATAGTAAAAAGGGGTATTTTTTTACAGTTCTCAATTATTGAAAAGAATTATGGGAGCCATCAAAAAGAGGATGTAACTTCTAATTCTTTATACTGTCTCTTATGACTATAAAGTAAAACCCAATTTCATAGAATCTTAGTTTTTGCCAAAATTCCCTTTAAAGCACTGTGACTTTAAATCAGGTCACCTTTTCATCCTAGCTCAAAGGTGATCACTTCTCTGTCTGAAGTTGCACTTGCTGCAGTCATAATGGAAAATTGTAAAGTACTAAAATAGAAACTGAGTGGTATTAGCAGATGTGATCTCATCAGGGTTCCATTTGTTAAAGAAAACATTGAATATTAATTAAAAGTTAATTAGAACTAATTGCCAATTAGAAAGAAAAAGTAATTTGAAGCTACCCACAGCCTTTCTATTATTATTACCTTTGAGAATCCTGCACATCCAAGAGCTGCCAAGCATGTTACTTTTCCTTCCTCTGGAATCACTATTGTGCCCCATTGTGTTACAGTTAACTTGCTGTATTAAACCTCAGATTATGGTACCCAAACACGTAATTGCATCATTCATAAGATGCAGTCAGGAAGCAGGAGTAAGTATTTTACTGAGTGAAGATTCTGGGTGCTGCAGAAAACAAGGAATTGCAAAAACCAGTAAATCAGATGTAATAGTTCTGTGAAATTGAAGATGGTACATTCTCAGTGGTGCGGCTCTGGGTCGAGCATCTCCCACATGCGTGCTCCTTCTTCTAACCACTTACTCTGACTTCAGTTTAGGGATCCACATTTCCTATGAGGCTTATATTGAGGCTCCCCTTCAGGTGGAGCTATGTGGCCCATAATCCAGAGGTAGTAGGCATAATTCAGGTTACTGGAGAATAGAAAATATTCCTCTCACTTCCATGATTAGTCATCTTAAAAATGACATGCAAGATGAATTTTACACATTGCTTTTTTTGTTTGATTGTTTGTTTCCATTAAGAGATCCTTTTTTCCTATTGAGGTTGAAACTGATATGAAATGAGACTGAAATGGGCAGCCATTTTGCCACTAGGCAAAGCCGACACCCAAAGGTGGAATAGAGAGAAAGAGAGCCCTCGGGCCACTTGTACTGAGAGTTTAGGTTGTCTGGAACCTGGTAACTAATTCCTGAAGTTAGTGTGGGTGATATACCTAGTCTTTTAAAACTGAGAAGTTCTATCGATTGACACAATATTTTCAAGATACATTTTAAGATGGATAGAGAAGGTAATACGGTATACTAACATTTTTCTTGAGTTTAGTAAACTCTCATCTTCTAAGAGCACTATTGCTCCTGTGTTCTTGCTTGAGTTTACTCTGAAAATCCCCTGTTGACACTCTTAAAATGACCATGAAACTGAGTTTCTGTGTTTTAGCAGTTAGACTGGGAATAATCCAAAAAAGCATTTCCTGTGCCTTAGATCAGTGATCCACAATAAATTTTCATTGACTCAGACGTGAGTAGGATTTAAATTATTGACCTAGTAGAAACAGCAGTGGTGCTTCAGTTCATGGACTCAACTCTGTCCACCACTCTGCTCACAAACCGAACTGGATGAGAATTGAATCAAATTTCCCCCGTAAGGTCAACATTGAACCTAACCATTGAATTTTTGAATTTGAGTTGGTTCTCATCCAACTCAGTTTGCAACCAGAATCGTGGAAAGAATGAAGTTCATGAACTGAGGCATCACTTTTATTTTGCTGTAAAGAAGGAAATTTTATGTATCAAAGAAATGACATTTTGTCTTGTTTTTAGAGAAAATGCTTTGGATTGCATTTCTTCTCTGACCTCCCCTTTGTGTTTGAAATTTGCGACTCTGATTTAAAGTACAGACTATAAGGAATTCACTAATATTTTAATGTTCTTCTAAGTAAAGATGTATTAATAGATGGTTAACATGAATTTACTTCTCTTAGTTTCTAGCTTTTATTTTAAAATTGTTTACTGACTTGTTATGAGGTTTCATATAAGATCTTAACAAATTTATTACAATATGAAATGTGATCCATAAAAACTGATCCGTTCATTTAGTTAATTCGTTTCCCAAGTGAAACCACTGTTTCGTGTCTCATTGCCTTAGGTAACTTAGCAATTTTAGCTCCTTTTAATTGCAAAACATGAAAATTGACTAGGAACAATACTAAACCTACTAATACTGATTTGACTTCTGATTTAGAACTCTTTACATTAAGAAAAAGGAAACTTGTAAAATTTACAATTTTCAGGTTACAAACTTTTTTTTTTTAACTTGGACATTGAAATATCTGAAGAGGGTATACAAGTAAATTAAAAAATGAGATTTTACCTTTTCAAACATTCTTAGTTTAAGTGTTGGACTGAGTCTATGTATTTAAAAAAACCTTGTTGTTTATTAGAAATATTATTAGTCTTAGACCTCAGGTAATTCTAAGAAGGTTACATAATGAAATGAAATTCACATTATAGAATCTGGAAGTTTCATTCTGACCCCAAAGCTCCATCAATGAAGTTTAAATATGGCACAGAAATCTTGCTAAATTTTTCAATACCTTAATAGTATTTTTGCCTTGGAGGCTCTGAGAAATATTTAATATTCAACTTGAGATTCACTAAGGCAACAGACTTTTGCCCCAAGTTTCTCTAACTTCGTGGAAAGATTCCATACAAATTTGAATAATCTGATTTCCAGACATAAAACTCTTTCTAATGTTTTGTTCTATACTTATGATTAGTTTAATAGTCTATTTCAAAGAGGAGAAAAATCATTGAAAATATTGATCAATCAGAATTCTTAAGAAGCATCTTGGAATTTATAGAGAATTTCATCTTTGTGGCTTTTCTCTTGGTATCGGAGATGTCTGCTCAACAACAACAACAACAACAACAACAAATACTTGAAATTTATCACCACATAAAAACTATTAAAATACACACATTTCATCAATTTGGCCAGAGACTAAATTATTCAGGTCCTACAGATTCCATCCTGTATGACATTACTGCATTTGTGTGATTTAAGGAAACATTTGGAAAAGGCTCCATTCCTGAGATACAGCTCAACTTTAAGGTGCATTTCTATTTTCAGAAAGGAATTTATTCAGTAAAATATTTCTGTTTAACACAATATTGAAAGCCAAATTCAACTTATATTTTTAGATTGCCTCTATGTGGAGATGTCTTTGAAATGTCCTCCTAATACCCTAGTATCTTATTTTTGTTATTGATCTAGTTTGATTTCTGATGTAACTTTAGTCAGCTTCAGTTTATCCATGCTGAGGAAAGGGAAGAGTGACACAGATAATGTAAAAGTGTGGATAACACCAGCATCATTTATATTTATATCTGGAACACATTTTTTGTTGCCCTTTATCCCCCCAGAACATTTACCTTCCTAATTATGTTTTACTCAGCCTAATCTTTAAATTAATTTGGATTCCCTGGGCTCTCAACTAATAGTGAGAAGAATGGAGAAATTTTCCTGATGGAGAATAGAAATTAGATTAAATAATGATCACTTGTATTCTTCTTACACCACTTCATAGTTTGCAATGTGATTTTGTTTATTTTCACTGAGTGGTCCCTGCTATTACGAGATGGCTAGAGAGCTGTACATACAGGTAAAAAATGAAGGCTGTCTAATTCCAGTGCAAAGGGAAATGGCTGTGTTGCTTAATGAAAGTCCCCTAAGGGCAGGGACTTGGAGATTCTTCTCTAATGCGAACAAAACCCTAAATGCCTAAAAGAGTGCCTGGCCTTCATTGGTGCACAGGAGTTGATGCCGACATGAATGCTGTATCTCCTGCTGAGGAGCCACCCTTCTGCCATGTTGCTCGTTCCCACCTGTCCCAATGACTGGCCAGAGCTGAGAGGACCAAGGGGAGAGTACAGACACTGTCTACTCGGAGGCAGGCCAGCCACCAGCTAAGGGTCAAATGTGGCCCAAACAAGGATGAAACAAACCAGTGGATTTCTTCTCACAGGAATTTTAACTAGAAAATTAAGAATTAACCAGTTGTCAGGACAGACTCAATCTATAAGGACAGCAAGAAAATGGTCTACAGTTAATACAGAACCACGAACCTTGTCTTTGTTTTGAAATCATACTCTGGAGGGAGGGGGAAGTGAGGACAAGGGCTGTTACTGATGCTTTAGTGGCACCACCCACACTCCCACACTCACATAGACGTATTCCCAATGACAGCAAAGGGTAAGGCAATTATTTTGGAGAACTGGTTATGGCGTTTAAAAGCATTATCACTGCTAGGAGTCTCAAACAAAGGTTAGCCTCTTAGATATTTACGTCACAGTGTGGGTATCTCTAGGCTGAATATAATTATTCACATTGTGTCTTTACTCATTTGTAATTCCTAAACAACTTCAATAGCTTTGGTGATGCCTCATTTTACACCCATAAAATTTGCAGTTGCATACTTATTTTCTAGCTATACAATACAACACAATAATTTAAATCACTGATTGCATACTCTTTTAAACCTACATATAGTAGGTAGGAGTAACATTTTTCTCTTGTTTCTTTTAATGTGCTTTCCTGATCTTTTTATTAAAAGATTTCACTTTTAGCTAAATTATGATGAATAGCAGATCTTTTTCTATTTCAGTGTTTTACATTTATTTTGCCTGTGTAGTATTTTGTTTTCTCTCAGAAGCAGTGAATAAGTTTTAAAGCAATTTATGATTAAATCCATTAAAGATGAAGCAAACAGTCCCCTCACAATCAAATTACTATCATCATTATAAATGCATTGGTACTCAAGCTCTGAAAATACATACTTGCATTTCATATCTCCACCACTCCTCAGGTTGATAAAATCTAAGATTTCCAATAGCAAAAACTTCTGCTTTTAGCAGAAATAGATTAATCATATTACAGCTACCTTGTATCTGTTTCTCATGGAAAAGTAATCACATGCTCACAAAAAAGAAGAAATATAGGTACGGAGAGGGAGAAATTATGGTTAGCTACGTTTGAAATACGAATGTATAATTTTACATGAGTCTAAAACCTAGAGGATGTAACATGTAGCTTATCCTGTATTTCCAAATGTAAACTATATACAGTCAAACATATGAATGAAGATAATTACACTAATCGCAAATTCTTGGAAAAGCGTGAAATAACTTATTTTGCCACTCTCATTTATAGCATCATTACATCACGAATCAAACAAAAGAAAAATATGAGCAGGGCTATAAAAATTCTGTGCTCAAAACAAAAGATTTCTGACTCAATTTCCTCTTCTTACTCAAGCAAAATTTTCATTTCACTTTATTTTCTAGCAAAACAGAACTCATAAATGACTATAAAAAGTATACTATAGTTTCATGTTATTAATGAGATTTGAAAGTTTATTTATGATTCCCACTCAAGATAAATTTAGCTCTTCTAGCAGAACTTTACATATTGATTCTTTCATTCTGTTCTGATAGGACACACATATCACTCAGATATATAGGTAGATGCAGCCAAATGATAATGATAACAATACACATACAGAAATATTATACAAAATGTATGAATTTGAAGAATATCTAATAGGCTTGTAACCAACCAACTGCTCTATTTGAAAAGGCATTTTTTATGCTGTATTAATAGACTTTATTTCTCATATTTGCAAAGGTGATTTTGGTGATTTAATTATATAGATGGAGAAGAAAGCATTGTAAAATATCTTCATCAGAAAACACTGACTCATAAAAATACAAGTATGGTACATCAAGATGAACATAACATCTGATTCAAATAATTTATTGAGCATATGAAGATGACTGAAAATATTCTCTTCTGTCTTTGATTTTAAGTACTATATTAAAGTCAGCATGGTTTATAATTTTACCACACTGGAGAAGAAACTCTACAATTAATACTGCTTACTTATTATAATGACTCATTGTTTACCATCTCAGGCTATTAGTTTAGTTTAGGGTCTTGAGACTAAAAGCACTATTTTTTGCAAAACACTTAAGGCAATCATAAGTCCATGGATGCCTTCTGTATAACCTATTTTACTGACAAACAATTACATTTTAGATTGAAGATGTGAAATGATTAAGAATATTTGACTTAGTTGCCATGACAGCATGCATTTTTCATCAGGCACAGTGTAATTACTACAATTTCAATGATGTAAAATCAAGAAAGATGATAACAAACAGCAGAACCGTGGAGATATTGCCATTGCAACCAGGTTGCCATAGCAACAGTGATAATAATCCCGGTGATAGATGTTTTCTCTTGCTCTTTCCATTTTGTACGGTTATAACATTCAGAGCCAGTTTTTACCACAGCTTTTTATAGTTTATTAGACTGTCAAAATAGTTTATGAGATGTTGTTGCAAAGGAAATGACTGAGTTCCGCAGCCTAATAAAAATGCCAAATACTCTGTTTACATACTGCTTCAGCACTTAACAAACATTAAAAAAATTGTATGAAAAATGATTTGATATTGTATCTGTATTAATCAATTTGCAAGGCATAAGCTTTGTCACTGAAGGTCAAACGAACAGTTTCCAAACACTAGTTTTGGAGAGCCTTCTTAAAGTTTATTTTTGACATAACGTTGGCAACCTTCACCTGGATATGAGTATCAACTACCTACAGGAAATACTTTGCACAACCAAAAGATAAATAGTTATAGAAAATTAAAGCCACATTTTCTCTTAAATAGCTTTGGAAAGTATCTAATATGTATGGCCAAAAGTATATTACAGTAACATTTTAAGACAACAATTTGTGAAGGTATAACCAAAGATAGGGGATGTCAATGGAATGGCTTCAGAAATAAACACTGCGAATGTGAATAGTTTGGGAAGAAAACATGTAGAAATACACAAAACTATTTGAGTATATTAAGTACTTAGACACCACGTAAAAAGTATCATTTGATAAAATAATAGGGTTGTGCTGGTCATTATATACATACTTACATCTTACTGAGCTGTCCTTTGCTTTTAATGGAGACAAGACAGAGACTATACTTCAGTGCAGACCTGCCATGTATTTTGTCTGTGGGAAAAGGTATCCAAAAATGCACGCATTCACTTGAATCAGGAGGCTGTATAATTTATTGCAGTCATGTGGAGTATTCATGAATAGACTGCAGAAGATCGAATCAGACTTCAAAGCCCTGGGCCGTGCTTGTGTACAGCAAACAGAAAGCACAGAACGGTTGCAAAGATAGCGCGATTGTGAGTTCCATGGTAGTTTTACCCAAAATTATACAGGGTATAAGAAGAATTTTGAATTATAAACTTTCCTTCTTTAGCCATCCATTTGTCGTCCTACACCAATAGTTTCCACTGGGAATACATTAGATCTAGTCAGATTAGTGTAGAGAAAAACTGCATTAATGAAATTGAGGGCTAAGGCATAGACGTAATAATACCTGCAATCTTAGCGTTGAAAGACAAAGCAAAATGCTGCAGAATTCCCAGGGTTTGTTACTCCCATTTATTGATGGTTTTCTCTTTAACGGTCCTGTGTGTTTATTATTTGCTCTAAATAGGTACGAACAGCTGAGGTTTATAGAGGTATATGGATTCAGAAATAGGAGTTTCATGTCGCATCAGTTTCCTGGTATGAACAGGTAGTAGGAAAGCTTTGTCCACATGCTCTTGAGGTACGTTTGTGACTGTGAGAGAGTAAATGTCAGCCGGATCTGCTAAGACTGTTCCGTCTGGCAGCAACGCTCTCCTTTCCCCGCAGCTGCCTGGGCCACAGAGAGGTGCCAGGACATCCGTCTTTTGGTCGAGCTGCTAGGGTATGGATGCAAGTAGATGAGGGAAGGAGGATTTTTACCATCTCTTCCACTTGAGTGGATGGAATTAGACATCTTGGAATGTATTGCTCATTATACACAAGCTGTTTAGGAAATTTTACCAAATTATGATTATTTAGCAACTTAAATGGTAAGTTAAACCAGTTGACAAGACTAAAAGTGTATGTGACCTTACATGAAATATAATCTCAACCCTATTGCTGAAAAAATTCAGTTACCATATTTTAACATATAGAAATAAAATAACCTGCACTTTTAGTCATTAAATTACAGTTTCACAGTGCAGGTCCCTCTATCAACTAGTTATCAGCTAGTTTATTGCCAGGAGTAATGACTTTTTCATTAAGTTTATCATCTACTTAGAGAAAAATAATGTTCCTCAAATTTAGTTTAAGAAATTCTAATTGTTCAAGTGACACTCTTTTTGTGTCCTCTTGGTAGTTTATTCCAAATCTTCCTAAGTGACAAATGCTGTATTTTTCGCTATGTGGTCAAATAGTGTTAGACCTCCAGCTATTTGTTTTATCTACTAATAAAAAGCACTCGTAGTAAACTATTCCCAAAAGAGAGTCGAGAAATTTAAGCTATATACTCAGATACTTAGTTATTAAAACAATAATGAGGGTCACATCAAAGACCAGGAAAGGGAAAGTTGTAGACTGACCTAAGATCAAGGGCATGCTTAAAAGCCCCAAAGAAAATAGGAGTATGATTTATATAAAGTATGATTTATATAAATGTAAAACTAATCATCATACTGTAATTATTATTACATGTCAACTGACACCTCCTTGTCTAATTTTACAGATAACAGTGTATACTATGGAGCTCATACAGTTTGGACCTAGTGGGCCATAAAATTGTATGAAGCCTGGTAAAAAAAATACCCAGCAGAAATGCAACTCAAGTGACCTTCAGATAGGGGAGAATTACTACAGTGCTATTGTAAAAAAAAAGAATTGTGCTGAATAATGTTAAGACCTAGCAGTATTTCTTGCTAGTCTAAAGCAAAAATACTAAGCAGGTAACTGGATAATTTGACATGCATCTAATTAAAAGTCGGACTCAGTAATATGCCATAGACTAGCTCATCCCAGGGCATAAAGCATGGTTCATGTTAACTGAAACTTGCAAGTCTAATGATAGTCTGCTTTCTTTTTCTCAGTTTTCATAACCCTTAAATTTTATATTTTTTAAATGTATTTTTTAATGGATGCATAACAATTATACATATTCCAGGATACACATGTAGTAATTAAATCTGGATAATTTGAATTTCTATTTTGTTAAACGTTTATCCTTTCTTTGGCTTAGGAGCCTTCAGACTTCTATAAATATTTTAAATATGTATTAACTACAGTCATCTTATTATGAACTGTAACACTAGAAATGATTCTTTCTAGATAAGTATTTTGGTATCTGTTATTTGATGCATGTTTTCTGGCCTCTTTTCATTCCTTCTCCTTGCCTCTGTCCCATCTCTAGAAGACACTATTCTCTCTGATTCGATGGAGTCAATCTTTAGCTTCCACAAATAGCTGAAATAATCGAGAACATGCAGTATTTCTCTTTCCGTGTTTGGTCTGTTTCACTTAATATAAGGTCCTCCATTTCTGCTCATGGTGATGCATATGACAGAATTTCATTTTTTTTACGATGGTCTATTTTATACTTTCCTACCCCAAACATTTAAGTTTTCTGATGAACGATTACTATTATTTCACAGCCATAGTTTCTTCAGAATACTCTTGACTGTTCAACCTTTGTTCTGATTGCCAGTGTGTCTGTGTGCTTATTTCATCCTGTCTTCAGCTGCCTCTACCCACTGCACACACTCCTGGATAGGTCCAGGTCTAATTCTGTAATTTGATAAGGCTCTAATTATTGTCCTGAGATGTCAAGTTTATTTACAACCTGTTGCTGGAGAGCGTTATCCACCAAATCAATTTAAAAGGTGAGATGGAATAACCGCGTTTGTGTTAGCTCATTTTATAATGATTCTCATCTACAGAGGTTCTTCCAAGACTTTCAAGCAGTGTCAGAGCTCACATCATTGAGATCCAAAGCAATATTTGGCCCTTTTGAAACTGCAGAATGCAGATGTCCAGCCTTGCTGTAATCCAATCATATGTCTTTATGATTATCATGCCCTATGGCAAAAAAAAAGGTGATGTGCACCAATTTTCTTACACCAACTTTAGCTCATTCTCCATTTTCTTTACACATTCTCCATATAGAGAAAAGCTAAAGAAATTTTGGAGGGAGTGACACAGGGCCTCACTATGCAGTTGAGGCCGATCTTGAACTCACTATGTAGCCCAGGCTGGCCTGGAACTCATGGAGATCCTCCTGCCTCAGCCTCCTGAGGGCTGGAATTATAGGTGTGCACCACCATGCCTGGCTAATAAATTTAAATCTACTCCATGTAGCATAATTTGAGGCTTATTTTTCAGTTCAATATCTCTCATACGAAATGTTTAGGACAAAAGTGTTTTGGACTTCAGATTTTTTGGATTTCGTAATATTTTCATATACAGAATGAAATATCTGAAGTCTAAACACAAAATTTATTTATGTTTTCATTTTCAACATATAAACATAACCTGAAGGTAATTTTGCACAATATTTTTTTGTACTTGTATTGTGACTAGAGACTGTCACGTGACTTCAACTATGGATTTTCCCACTTGTGGATCAAGTTGGTACTCAACATTTTCAGAATTTGAAGAATTTTGGATTTTAGACTAGGTATATAACTTAGATTAGATCTTTCTATAAAAGTTTAGAATTATACCAGCTCGGTTTTTCTGTAAAGAGGATGTGTTGCGTATCATGGATATCTCTGATAGCATCCCAAACAACTTTTTAAATTAGCAAAGAATTTGATTTAAATATGTATATTGTCTAGATTGATATCTGAATTTCCAACTTTTATCAAATTATCTTTAAAGTAGTTTTGGTTAAATTCAGAGGAGAAATGAAAGCTGCTGTACGAAATTACCCTTTTTCCTTTCAGTATGCCTCTAAATTACTGTGTGCTTAAAACTCAGAAACAACTTTGCTATTAGTAAAAAAAAATTTACCATATCCAGCGATTTGTGACTGTAGGAAAAATTAAAACAATATTTAACAATGACTGCTGAAGTTATAAATCGCTTCTGCACAGCTGGGATTTTGCAGTGGATATTTCTGTCTTGTACACTTTATCTTGTTATTTTCCACCAAATGTTATTCCTTTTGCTCTCCTGAAGCTTTGCCCTGGATCACAGTTTGGAGGAGATGTCGTCTCATAGACAGAAAGTATTTCAAGATGCCAGAGTGTATCTTCTGTTTTCTAGATGAATATTTTAAGAAATTGTGGGAACACCAGATCAGATTACTTCTTCTGAGTTATACAAACAGCTTTGATTTCCAGGCAGCTCCATAAAACTTTACATACTTTACTTCATAGCTCCTGTTTTCCATGACACCTCATTTTTGGTTGTTATTGGTTTTGTATTATTTTTCTAGCCAGAAAATGCAAAGGAAATTGCAATGATTCATGCCATGTGAAAACTGAGTTGCAATACTGACTGTTCATTACTTAGCATTCTCTAAACTGTGAACCAAGGGGACTTGATTAGATCATTCTATTAATTTAATGCCAATATCAAATTTAAAGACAAAGAAATCCTTCAGCAATTAAAAAAAATCAAAGACATAAAATTCAACTTCAAATGTTTTCTTTGGCTCACTAAGCATATTTGCCATTTTAGTGGGTTCATTTCCAAGAAGGAGAATGAGGCAATCTGAAATTTTGCTGTGAGGGACTGCTAAACATGAGAAATCATATTGTCCTGAAAAACTCTCACAGAGTTCTGGTGTGCACTGCGGAAACTCTGAGCTTTCCTCCTCTGAGGTCTGATAGGTTTCTAATCTCAGCTACATAGAAGCTTCTTCATGGCATGGAAGAATTAATGCACTTCCCCCAAGAAATCTAACTTACTATAACATGATAACAGTGCCTGGTGAAAAAATGCTGAGGGATCTTAGATAACCATCTGTGCTTCTAGCTGTTCCTTTATAAAAAGATAAAAGTGGGACAGGATCAAACTTTGACACTTCATTCACTCAGCACGACTCCCTCTGTTAAAGCTATAATGAACACCTATCACTTTCACTCTTTCAAATATACCATACTGAGCCCCAACTAGTCCTGGTAAGTTTTAGGTTGTCGTATTGATAAGTTATAGATGGTAATTATAGATAAATTGTAGATTGTGACATCCTTGGCTCTTACTCCTCAGCTTAGCATACAATAATCCATCAATACATTGTGTTAAACGATTTCCTTAGTACTTCAGGATGCTTTCCTCCCTTCCAGCTCAATGGCACTGCACCTTCTGGTCTAGGTCCTCGCCTCCCACTCCTCTTCTGCACCTCATTCTCAACAACAAAACAAGAGATACTTTCCTAAGTGGTATCTAATCATAACTCAATGGTTAGCCTCTTTGAGAAATTCATGTTTTCTTATTTTGAATCAGAAAGTGCCATGTTTGGACTTCCAAGTTAGGAGTTAATCAGGAAGTAAAAGTAAGGCAGACATTTCAACCGAAACACAGGAGAAGGTCCTGAGTCATGGCAATAAGGTTTCCACAAATGAATTTTGCATTGTTAAAATTTGAAAATAACACAGAGGCGGGTTTCATTCTGAGATACGATTCAAATCCAAATCTTTCCCTAAAACTTCAACCTGGGTTCCTCAGCTCAACATCACTAGCACTGTCTGGAAACTGGTTAGAAATGCACACACAGCCCCCAATTCAGACCCACACAATTAGGAAACACTCCAGGTAAGTCTGATGCTCACTAAAGTCTGACAACCGCTATCCTGCAGAAAGGGGTTAATCTAAACCTGCAAGCCAGAATGAAGGGTCCGGCTATGGTGGAGGATGTTCTGCCAAGTTTGTAACAGAGGAATTTTATCCTGGGAGTACTTAACATGGTAATTCCTTGGAGACGTAAAACTACTGATGCCTGAGACCTACCACAGACCAGTTTTGTAAATCAAAGAGGGGGCTCTGGCAATGAGTACTTCAAAGGTAGCTTGGACAGTTATTATATGCAATCTTGACTGAAAACTACTGACTTCTAGGATTATAGATACTGCTGTTCAGAATCTGAGACATTTCACTTCGCCACACTCACAGAATCCACCTGCTTACCGCAGGGCTACTACAGTTTAAATGTTTGCTCACTACCAAGGGCACCTTCCATCTGGTCCAGTGTAGCAACTCTGAAAGGCACTGGTGATATGTTTGCATATGCTTCTATACCACTTTCTGTCCCTTGCTGCGGGCTTCTTCAAATAAGTACTCAAGCATCATGCCCAGTGAGATAAGCACCTCTATAGTCATGCTTTACATTTTAACTCAGGCTGGAAAATACAAACTAAGACCTTATTCTGGGTCTTACAACATGATTTTACTCTTCTTAAACTTGTATTATACTGCTTCAAGTCATGAGTCATAAATCACTCCAGACTAATCTTTCATGGCTTGAAATTGCTTTTAGTAATAAAACAACAACAGAAAAGATTATCTTTCATGTCCTTTACTAACCTTTTAAAACTCATGTTAAATATTAATTTATCAGAAAAGGAGTGAGCTATTAACTTAATAATTAATTGATGATTAAACTTATAAAATCATCACTGGTACATCATATAACATCCCTGCTAAGCCATTAGATGATTTAAATTACAGAATAAAAATTGAAGATTTTGCAGCCTGAGTTGATGGTTTTGGGCATTGCTAATTAGTATGTTCCCTAGTCCAGTAGACAGGCACCATTTGAACGTATATAAGGAAAGCAAAATCTACTGCTCAAACCGACTTATAGACACAGAATTTAATCAGAATCTGTATTTTAATAAAATCCTAGGAAATCTTGTTGCATATTAAGGCCTGAGAAGCATTAGTGTTTGAAATGCTGAAGAAATTACTTTGAATTTATATTAAAGAAGCAATTTTACTTGGTAACTATAAATCCTCCAAATATTTGACATGCTAATTAAAATTACAAATAAGTTAGAAATTTTTCCATCGTTTAATGGAAAATGAACTTGAAATTAACATACATGGAGGAAACCATACTCTCAGGAAGTGTAAGCTTATGCAGTGGTTCTCTTGCGGAAAACATGTGCTTGCTCCATAGGGAGGAGCATGCTGTAGGATGCAACGAGCAACAGCGGGGAATGGGAATTGTTGTTTCTAGTGCTGTGCAAGTGGTCAGAGTGCTGAAGCATTTTGGAATCTAGACTCATTTGATTCAACCACTCAACAGAGGTCAGGGAGTTTTGACTATGTGTCAGAAATATGGTCAGGAAGTAGCAATATTTGTCTTCAGTGTGTACACTGTCTAGAATTTGGAAATGGGCACAGTAACAATTACAATGCAACTTGACTAAGTTCTATAATGTCATGTACTAATATTACAGTGGATAAAAGGAGGAAGCCCTAAAGTAGCTTGTGAAGAGAAAGAATATTCAGGGATAATTTGTTAGAAAGAGTGGCAGCCCTGTGTCAAGTCAGGCACATGGAAGTGGGAGGAGCTGTGTTCCAGAAGGATGAAATCGTGTATTTACGGGGTATGTGAAGTTTTTTCAGAGCAGTTATTACAGGTGAAATCAATAGTCAGGATCATTAAATGAATAGTGTTTAAAGGGGAGAAAGCCACCAGAGCACAAGTGACTGAAGAAGTAGTTCAAAGAGAGTTAGGGGGAGATTAGGTGCATGCCACTGATGGAAAAATAAAACCTGGAAAAGAGCAAGAACAGTTCCTCCTGTGTCCTGGGAGCAGAACCTAAATGGTTCCACTGTGGAGAAGAGGTCATTCAGGGGAGATGCTCTGCACCTGAGGCTCCTATTTCTCGCCGAAGAAGAATGTAAGTTCTTCCAAGAAAGAGTGAAACGGGTTGGAGAAGATAATAGAAGAAAGCATTGTAAATCCAAATTGTTTTCTTTTCCTTTTTGCTTTTTTTTGGTTGAGTGACATGAAATTTACAAAGGATGTTTAAAAAACAGTTGTTTCCAATCACACATATTCATGTGTGATTGGAAATTATGACTTTGTAGTAGTAACAGCTTCTAGTTCATGTGATTTTATATAACAATGCCCAGAAATGCAGACAGAGAAATACACATATTGACACTTGGATTAACTGAAGGCTCCAGAAGTGTGATAGTAGAAAGACAAAAGCAAAAAGATCTTGAAGATGATGCTGTCCAGAGTAATTGATGTGATATACTATGTAACTCTCAAAACCAAACCATATTAGTGTATGAACAGCAAGAATCAAACTACTGTGTTCTGATTTAAACACTTATAAACTAACATGATTAGATCCAAAAATCATCACTCAAACTCTGTAAGGAAGGTACTTATTATTTTAGTTATTTTGCAATAGCACAAAAATATATATACAACCAATAAGCAGTTCAAAAGCATTTTGCTACACTTATTATATAGAGGGTATCATTGAAAAATACAGTGTGATTGTGTAAATTGTGCTGTTGTAGTTGCCTTAAAGTCTTGATCAATTTGAAACGTTTACCTTTGTTGGTCATTTTGATTTTGGGAAAGGTCCAGAAGTTGCACAGGGGCAGATCCAGTTCATGTGGTGGATGAGGACACACCTTAAATGTTTTTTCAAGCCTGCCTTTCCTTTGCTTGACACTTAGCAAGAGCACTATCTGTATTATTTATCACACCTCATAAAGACACTCAGGAAAGAGGAGTTCCAGAACTGCTTCAGGAAGTGGGAAGAATGATGGGCTAAGTGTGTTCAAGGAGAGGAGGTGTGTTTTGAAGGGTATTAATGGCAATGTGTCTTTTACTGTAATACATTTTTAAAATTTGAATTTGCCTGTGTGTTTTGATCACCCCTCGTATACAATATATGAGATACATTATAATATTGCTAGCAATGCTATGTGATGAGGATCAAATAAAGCTCATTTCATGGAGAACTCTTTTCCTTATTTAATATCTGGCCTCGATCCACAAAACTATTCAAAGAAACTTTCCAGTGTGTTTAGCTAAATTCCCCCAGTTATAAGTTGCTCCCTCAAAGTAACTTGGGCACTTTTGAAGGCTCATTGAATCTTTCTGGGCCCTGGGGTATCACTAAGGAAACTGCTACAATAATCCGCTCAATGGTATCCTCGGGACTTGAAAAGTTCTTCTTTCACAAAAGAACAAACTTACTCTTAAAAAGAAATTTACTTCCTAACAGGAGATGCTTAAGAACATTTGTTTCTTGTTTCAAGAAGAATTTAAGGGGGTTAAATCAATTATATGCTTTAGACATACACTGTCCAATTAAAAAAAAAACTTATATTTTCGATTACTGGAACTTTTTAATTTTTCTGAAGCCACCAAGCTAACTGTCTTCACTAGTAAGTCTGCCCATGGGGAGAATGATCTTAAATGGTGTAAGGAGCTTGGTCTGCCTTTAATTCCAAATTGGCTGTCCTGGAAATGCATCAGCTGTTTCTTTAAGGCCCAAAGAAGTTTTATAAACACTGCTCTAAGTTTAAGTGAAACTAGAACTATCTTCAAAATCTTAAATGACATAATCTAAATAAACTAAGCTAACATCTCTAAAGGAATTTCCATTACAGTAATGGAAGAAGAGATGAAAAGCTGCACTAAAAGTTATGTGATCTTGCTATACTGTTCTCCAAATGTTTATATTTGTTAATTTGCCTCCTCTACCATTTGTACTACCTTTCAAGTGAAAAAAGTATTGGATCAAGCTCATGTGTTTTATGTATCTAAAAGTTTTCCTCCCTACAAAAAACAAACAAACAAACAAAAACCAGTTCCATGGAAGTAGCAGTAAAACAAGAGACAGAAGGTGCAGAATCCCTAAAAATTAAAGATGGCATCTGTGTGCAGATAAAAATTAAAATAGTAAGTACAAAATAAACAAAGGACCTCAACAAAAACCTCAGCCTCCTGCCCTATTTGTTGTAACCCTTACAATGGAAGGATTGGAATCTAGCCCTGTGTAGAGTCACTGATACACATGAGACAGAAACACAGGTTTGGGGAAGACTGGCACAAAAAAGAAAGCCATAAAAACATGATAAAGAGCAGAGGATGCAGCTCGGTGGTACAGTGCTTGCCTAACTTGCACTCAAAGTCCTGGGGCTTGATCCCCAGTACCAAAGAAAGAAAGAAAGAAAGAAAAAAAGAAAGAAAGAAAGAAGGAAAAAAAGAAAGAAAGAAAAAACTGGCATAGACAACCCTCCCCTCCTTACACACATGCACAAAGAGAAGGGCTCAACTTTAACAAACAAGTCATTCGGTAGAATCTGAAAATAACTTGCCAGATACCACAAAATCGTCTTTCACAAAATAACTTATGTTTGACTCATAGGACAGTCATGATTTTAGTGTAAGTGTGGCATTTTACAAAGCCACCAATGATATTATAATCCCAATTGACAGGTTAGTAAAGGGAAACTCACAAAGATCAAAGAACTTGTTGAGTCAAAGAGCTTGTAAATGGCAAAACCAAATCAGGGATTCCTATACAGCTCATTCCACGACCCATATTAACTCTACAATATTGTCATATATGGAGTAGAGTCCATTTACTTTAGTGTGTTAATATTATCCAGACTCTTCAAGCTCTTCTTTTGAAATCCTAAATTACTAGGTTTTCCAGCCCTAAAAGCAGAAACATTACCAAGTAGAAAACACTGGATCAAATGTGTTAATCCTACCTGACTCAGAGCCTTTAGTATACTAAAGTGCCCTGTGAATCCCCAAAATGTGGGCATGGGAGGATTTAGTTTTCCTCCGAAGAACATTTTATAGGGCTCATGGACTAAGAAGTACACTCTGTGTTATGTGTCTGCAAATTCTTGCTGGCTTGGCAGAGTTAGTTTATGATAAATTTGTGTATCTCTTTCCTCATCCATTTTATGATGATTTAAAGTTTAATTCTCAGGGGTCAGTCTAAATCCTTTTATGTTCAAGAACTATGAAAAGACTCATTCTTTTTCTCTGTAGCCTATGAGTATTGAAAACATTTATGGAGACCTAAAATGTAAGAAGAGAAAACTAGAAAATTTAATACTTCCTTATCCTTTTCTCTTAGAAACCTGGGAGTAGCAAAATTGTTTTCAAGACTTCCCTTAGAGTTTTAGGGGTGTCAACCCAGAGAGGACTTTCTCCTTTTTCTTCCACACCACCATCCTTGGATTTCTCTCTGCCACTCAATTTTATTTTCTCAGCTAGATCTCATAGAGTGCTCCTCCTCTTCATTTTCCTCATTCTTTTTGTTTATTTGCTTTGGTGGTACTGATAACCGAACCAAGGACCTTCACACTGAGCTATATCCCAACCCTTTGTTTTTGTTTGTTTCTTTCTTCAACGGGTCTATAGATGGGTCTATATCACAAAATTGCAAGTTTCGGGATTCTACAGAGAAAAAAATTTAGGAGAACATGTGTGTAAAGAGTTTCCTTGTGGGCTCTAGATTTAGAATGCCTTAAGTAGCATTAATTCAGGGAAAGTTTACTGTTTTGATAAACTGTGTACACACAGTGAGAGCTTTTATAAGCTCTGTAGGAGCTGCGGTGTAGCAGCACCCAGGTGTGCTGTGGCCTCCAGTGACACGGCCAGTTTCTGACTTGTCTGTCAGAACAAGTTGAAGATGTTTCCCCATCTTCAAAACAAAGTAAGAAAAATACCTGCCTCATAGGGTGGTTTAAGTTAAGATAATTCATAAAAGGCCTTTAGAAACCTGTCAAGTACACAATAATTACAGTGATGCTAGCTGTCATGATGTGGACAGTTCTGCCCTGTTCCTCATGAACTCGACATCAGCATTGAATCTTGCCTTCAGAAAGTCTGGCCGATTAAATGGGGAAAAAGAAGGATGCGGTGAACAGCATCATTCGCATCTGAAGATAGATGGGAAAACCATTTCAGACCAGCAATGTCCTCTGCAGAAATAGTATAGTCAAAAGAGGCTGAAGATTAAAAACCGTGGAACAGACGGTTCCAAAACCACAGAACTGACTCCAATCTTGTTGGTGAGATCTCACTGCATCTTATTAAGTAGTTACTAAGTAATTAAGAAAATAATTCTTGACAAATCTTTGATTATACTGTTAATGATTTTTGCTGTAGAATAAATTCTTCAAAATGAGATTACCATGCTATCGGAGAGATTGAATCCAAACTTATACTGAAATTTTGCACCAACAGAACTAAATGAAAATATAACTATTGTTTTTGATCTCTTGAGGCTGGATAGCTTTATATAGTCTAGTGAATATTTCCATTTCTTTTGTGAGTTGCTTGTTTATAACCTTTGTCAACTGTTTAAACAATCAACTCTTTTATTTTCTTTTTTGAATGCTAACTCTGTGTTTGTTTGGAAGAGCCTAGTCACTAGTCACGTGTGTTTTCTTCCAATTTTTTGGCTTCTTATGTTTTTCACTTATACATTTTCACATTTTACTATTGTGATAGCATTTTGAATTATTTTAGTCTGGACATTAAAAGAGTCTATGATCCTCTGAGCTTAATTTATGATATCTAGATTTAATTCTATACTAGACTGCTGATTGAAATTTTTTAATTGAATATATTAAAGAATTATGATATAATGAATTTACTACATGAAATTATTAATAATTAGTAGATTTAATATGTCTCTGTGATTTATCATAAACCCTACTTAACCATAACTTACTTTAGTCATTTTTAATATAATGAGTTCAATTTTCTATTTTAATTTTTGTACATATTTTAGTAAATGGAATTGTCTTTCACTTATCATTTTAACACTGTACAGAAAATTATAATAGAGGAAAGTAAATAGAAATCACAAATATTTATACTTTTATATAGTCATATTTATATACACACTAGGAAACACTGGAGAATTAATAAAGCAGCTTCTGTTCAGCATTTCTAATCCTACAACAAGACTTTTTTATATAACAACATAGTAATATTCCAAAACATTCTCAATCTTAATTATTCCTTAGGAAAATTGAAATAATGCAGCTTAATATGAAATCAGCCATTTCTTGAAGACTTTCTCATTTATTAATATTTATATATTTATTTATATATTTATTAAAATTTATTGAGCTTTATATATTATGAGAATTAAGATATCTCTCTGAATCAGTAATTCACAGTTTTTCTATTCCTCTATATTTTTTGTTTCTTAAATGACACATTTAATTTATCTGTTTAGTTTCTTGTCAAATAACATGGCCCAGAATTTTTTCATCAGTTATTTTCTATTTGTTCTAAGTCATGAATATTTTAGTCATGCTGATTCCTATACCTGTCAATGTTCTATTCATTTATTATTCTCTAATGTATGAAGTTAACTAAATATTTTTTTCTTAATAATCTAAACACTAAAAAGCTTTAAGGACATTTTTCTATGGGCACATAAATTTCTCTAGAGATTTTAATATGTACTCATCTTACTACTGTTACTTCCTGATACTCTTTATACAAATACAGTTCAGTTTTTAAGACATTTGTTACTAATTTTCTATGCAATTCATTTCCTCAAAGAACATGGTCTATACTTTTTCTGCTTTGGAGAATTTGACTTTGCTGGAACCTGTTTTATCTTTTTATTATTTTTAAGTAACAATATGTTCTAAAAGGAGCATTTTAGTATTAATATACATATATAATATATGTATACACATGTGAATGTACACATATATCAACATATACATATGCATATGCACACTCATATATGTATATATATATGTATAGTCTCAATTATATTATTCAGATTCCCTAAAATGACTTAAATTGTTTCCCTTCATTTGTCAAAACCTAAGAAGCACTTTTATTATGGTTTTGCAGTTTCTTTTTTTATTTATGGTAGTGTTTAGCTGTATGTATTTTGATATTATGTTATTCATCTCAAGCAATTACTAAAGATTTTATCTTCTTTAATCAGTAAAATTGCTCTCTTTATCCTGGTAAATGCTTTTGGCCTAAAATTCCACTTTGTTTGATGTTAATATAACCCAAATGACCCCGGACTTCATTAGCCTGTGGGTACTGAGGATGCTCATTAATATTAATACCCTAATGTGCGAGCTCATTAACCCCACCTGTGTAACAGCGAGACCTTGCCCTCCACTGAGGAAGTCCCCAGGCAGTATCCAACATATTTTCTGGACTCTGGAATCTACTCTTCATCTCCGCTGGCTGCTATTTGAAGACAGACTCTTGGATACTGTCCACATTTTCTGCTGCTGCTTCTGTGTGTAGCTGCCTCCAGGTCACAGAGACACCCAATTCTCCTTGTGCATAACAGTGAGACTATCTTCTGTGAACTAGGGAGGGAGGTTTTTGGAGGGGTTCTCCATGGTTATTTCACTGGAGATTCCGTGAAACTCCTTACAAAAGTTAACATCCAACCTTTCTTTTTCTCAAGACCTATATGTTGAGAGAAACTCGAGTAACAGTTGCTCAACTCAATACAAACATTCCTCTCTAAAGGCAAAGGCCGATTCTGATCCTGGATCACCACGCGAGTGCTCTCTGTCCACACGTGACTCTCTCTCCTCAAGGACCCATTTTGATTCTTTTGTAATATCTTCTCTTATATTTTGAAAGATAAGATTGTAAAACAAAGTTTTCATTTTTAGATTGACCTGAAATCTGCAAAGCATATTATAAATGATCTTACATAAATATCATGATAACTCTATAAAATTGGTTTTATTTTTCCTTTTCTACAGATGAGAAAACTGGAGACAAGTTAAACCCACCATGCTAGCTACCAAATTTCCTGCTTCACCTTTCCAGGGGCTGGAGTAAGTCACTAAGTACAAAGCACTTTAGTTTTTTCACTTTCAGTGTCTTTAAATAGAGGCCTTATCTAATGTCTTCAGTATGATTTTACACATTGATAGCAATGCTTGGATTATGATTCTTTTCATAAATTAGAATACAGCAAGATGTATAACACTGTAGCCTATAGACAGCTACAGAATGTAAAGTACTGAATTATGTAATGATCACAAAGGTTATTTCCTTAAACTGCCTTAAAACTTCCTTGAAATGCAGACTCCTGATAGGAATGTGTATAGTTCTGATACAGATAGTTTATGCATCACACCTTTAAAACTGTGGTATTAGAGCTGGGGATTTAGTGCAGTGGTAGACTACTTGCGAGACCCTGAGTTCAATCCCCAGCAATCAAAAAAACAAAACAAAACAAAACCGAAAACTGTGGTATGATGTTCAGCATTGCTATTTGGCAACAAAAAACTTCTTGAGTCCCCATTCTTCTAATTACTAGTTTTGAAACGATAAGCCAGTGTGCTAACCTACGTCTTGGTTTATTCATTTGTAGAATGTGACTAAAGATAATGTCTGTGCCTTACAGTTGCTTTGAGGATTAAATGAAATAATGTCTATAAATATATAGCATGTTTCTGGAAACAAAGTAAGAAACTGATAAATGTTTGCTCTTCTCTTAATAGTGTTAGTAGCTGCCATACCATTATCAACCTTCACATATTGTAAAAAGTAATTAGTATAGTTGCCATTTTTTTCTGTAAATTTTCCTGACATTTTTCTCTTTGTACACTAGTTATAGTTTGATCTTTGAAATTAAAAAAAGAACATGTTTAGATATTTCTACCTAAATATATATTTCTTTTCTTCTTTTTGTTTGTTTTCTTCTTTCGGAATAGACTCATTAATGTCTCTTATTAGTTCAGATAAGTTTTCTATTTTGTCTTTGAAATTTTTTTTCTGTCCTGATAATTTTTTTAACTCTGGGAAAGATTAAAAAAATTATGTATTACATGGTAAATTTTTCTTTTTGATATAACTGGCATTTTCCTGAATGAAAGACCTGTAAAACCTGTGTTTCTCATAGTAAATATCTTGCTTTGGAGAGAATAAATAGAAAAGTATAGTTAGTCTTGTGAAAATATAAATTATGGATTCTTCACTTAAATGTCTAAGAAAATGATGAAATCTGAAAGAGGCCTATTTGGGACATGGTGGGGATGAATTGTTTTAGTTTTCTGAGTTTTCGTTCTACATAAGAAATCCAAGTGGAACTGTCTAGTACAACCTGGGGCATTCAGGCCAGGATTTCGCTTAGTTCTGCTTAGACAAGATTTTTCATGTATTACTGTACACTTGTTAATAGAAGCAAAGGAAATCAGCCAGAGAGAAGCTCTAGTGTGACATGAGACAAGAGTGAAAGTAGAACAAGGGAGAGCATTTCAGTGATGAGTGGAGGATGAAGAACATCCATTTGGGCTGTGTAAAAGTAACCTTAGGGAGGGAGAAATTCAAAGGAAAAGAGTGAAAGACAAGCAGTCAGTGACAAATGCTACAGAGGCCAAGTAGTGTAAAGAGTTGGAGGAAAACACTGGATTTGTAAAATAAAATGTGAGAGTAGATGTTGAAGTAACATTATTGTGAATTTTGGATGACAAGAAAGAGAAGAGCTATCTATAATAAGATTGGGCTTCAATAAGTTTTGCTACATGAAGAAGAGAGACAAAAATTGGACAGAATAATGTCAAAGGTCAGTGGCCAGCTGAAACAAAGAAATAGAAGTAGCATGAGAATAATTAATGGTGTGGAAATCAAAGGTTGTAAGAAATAATAAAGATAAGCACAGAAGGAAAGATGTGTTCCTGGAGAGAGGGGATTTCTGAGATTGGACAGCAGGGAAAAATACATGTGTGGACTCCAATGTGCTGGAAAGCAGAGGGAGAATGTTAGAAATGTCAGTGTGGGAGTGTATTAGAGGATTTAACGAAAATTATAGAACAGTTGTCTTAATTCCAGTGATGATGCTGGCATTAAAGACTATCAAAGTGTTTTGAGGGTCCCTATTGTATTGACAATAATAAATCATTAAAACCAAATAATCTACATAGCTGTACCAGATTTTTTTCCAAAAATATTTAATATTAGGAGAGTACTGGTAAGTAATTAAAGGAAAACTGTGCCATAGAAGAAGAAAGGGGACTAGATTGGTACAAAAGAGGGTTTGAAGTTTCAACTAATTGGGATCCATGAACTACAGAATATTGCTGTAAGATGAATCTTAAAAAGGAAAGCAAAAGAAAACAAAACAGATATAAAAGAAAAAGAATAAAAGAATAAATTAAATTTGAATAAAACTTCTTGGGCTAGTTAACTCTTAAGTTAAAAAATATTGGCAGTTCTCAGCTACTTCCAGCAGAGAACTAAACAGAATTGTATGTTTGCATTTTTTATAACAGTTCAGATGTCTCTTAAGAACAAGGACTCCATAACCTTACATACTGCATGCATAAAAATAGAGAATAGTAATTTTCTTTATCAGCAAAAGTGAAGTATTGAAAAATAATGGAGTATTATTTCTTGTATATTAGAGTTGAGTAATATCAGGGCTGTGAGAGATTTGCTGAATTTCTAAAAGAATAACAGATTTGGAAACATTTTACTTCTTTCTATGTTGACATTAATTTTCAGAAACTGACACCAATCAGATAGATTATTTTTTCAAATTTTTATCAAAACTTGTTTTCAAGCAATTCTATTAACAAACATAAAAAAAAATAACAACATGAGTTATCTCTGAGACCTTAAATAGCTTGCTGAACTGTGCTGGGCTTGAGGTTGGACAGCTGATAAAACCAATTAATTCCCATTCTAAAAATTTAAAAATATAATAATAGTAATAATAAATCAGCATTATGTGAAGATTGTATAATATCTAATGTGAATTTAATGGTTCTTGCAATATAAGGTTGTTATAACTATTACAGAGTACAAATACCTATATTAGTTTAGGAAACTGAGGCACAAAGATGTATGTTCTCTGAGTGGCCACAGTTACCTAAGGATTGTCCCATGGATTTGAAGTTAAAACTTCATGTTCTTTGCTCTCCTCTATGCCATGTGTAAGACAGGACTTCAGATCAACTAATAAGAGGGACACTTTTCTGGAAATAGGTGTATACATTCTTTAAATTGCTAATATGATGTCTACTGTCTGTTTTTAGAGGCACGATCATGACTTTCTAAGGAAAACCTTTTTAAAATAAGCATTATTTTCAAATTAGTTATTCTAACACTCTAAGACTAAAGAAATTGACTTGCTTTTTAATATCTGAGAGTAATGCAATCACCTGTATCTTTACAAGGTAAGTAATATAAAATAAGAGAGTGATTATCTTACGCATAAAAACATAATTAGCATGAAATTGTAAAACTTTTATAAGTTGATTTTCCATAAATTATATGTATCATATTTTAGAGCAGCCTGGAAGTTTGAAATGCGTGTTTATTTGTATGCAACACTAAATGTCAGACTACAACACCATTTCATTTGTTGATACTGCTAACATATACTATATAGTTCGTAAAAATCAATTTAATTATATGCCAAATACCATGAGAAAATTATATTTTGCAAAAACACTTTAAGAAAATTACAGCTCAATTTTGCTTCTCTAGAAAGACAACAGAACTGCCCCATTCTCCTCTTGCCAATAATATCCTAAAGTCGGAAAGGGCCAGGAGATTAGATTATAAATTCTAATATTTCTTGCTACAGTGAAATTTTAATGCCATTACCAAAGAATAACAATCAGCCTTCTGGTAATTATTAAATTAAGTCCTAAATGTTTTGTAGCCTGTGTGATCTTAGAATAGCGTCTACAGTACGAGAAAAACCTGGAAGGGTGTCCGTCATCACTCCTTTCATCGTTACCATTATCTGATGAAGGGATCGAGCAATCTTGACTTGAATACATTGCAAGGCAATAGAACTCATGACCTATCATGACGTCCCATTCTAAGAATGTTTGGTTTTAATTCCTAGAAACTGCTTCTGTGAACTAAATTCTCCAAAAGTGATATTCTTCTGCCCTCGTCCTACCCTTTGTGGTTACAGTAATAATCTAAAATCATTGTTCCATATGGAAGTACTTTTGTTATTTGAAGAGTATTTAAATTTCTTTGGATCTTCTTGTTTCAGATCCTTTAACTATTTCCCTTGATGTTGAGGTCCTCATCCTTCTGATCATTCTCCCCCAGAACAGCTCTCTCACTGATGGGCAGTAAGGCTGCATTAGGGCTCACTATTCTAGATTTTTAGTCAGAAGCTCTTTAGGGTGAATAGCTTTACCATCTAGGATTTGGACTCTTTTAGAGCAAATTCAAGGGCCCATGACATGCAATGATGAGTAATTTTGCCAATTGAAAAATTTAAATTGCATGCTGCATAAGATGGCGGTGCAGGTGCACATTACCTCTATGTATCTTTTTAATTCTATAATTCTCAAAATGCATATATAAAGTAACTAATGTTAGTGTTTATGTATGTGGCATAAGTAGTGATCCCAAAAATAAATATCAGCCAGGGCTGTGGTGGAAATGACACTAAAATATTCATGAATCTTATGACAATAGACACAAGAAAAGATTTTTTATAATTCATTCTTTAAATTAACCTTTAAGCTCTTTAAATTAATTCTTTAAATTAACCTGAAATAGTGCACACATGAGTCATCTTATATGTTGTACGTACAATTTTAAAAACAAGTAATGAAAATGACAGTGATCATTCAACCAGTGTAAATTTTCTAGTCTAATGGTGAATAACAATTCATTGACAAGTGATTAACTTCTGTGTTGATGTGTTCCACAAATGCAGCATGCCATGCTGAAATGTGATTTGAGAAAGGGTCAAGAGAATTAAATATTTCTGCATACAGGAACTCATAACTTCAAGATAGTCTCAAAATATTGCCTTCCTTCATATCGAAGTTTTACAGAAATGTTTATGAAATAGACAGTTAATATTAGATTTTGCAGGCATGTACACAATAACTAAAATTTAAAGATGTAAAATAAGGGCATTGCAAAGAAAAAAAAATCCCCTCAGTAGTGGATCCTGTTGCAGATGGGATAATGACTATCCAGTGTTATCAGGTCTGAAAATACAAGTTCTTACAATTAAAGAGGTAAATAACCTAATTAAAAGTGGCCAATGTGAAAATAAACTAATGTGAAAATAAACTAATTTGATTCAGTGAAAAACAAAAGAAAAATGGCCAAGGGATTAAAATAGTCATTCTCCAACGATGTATACATGACCAATAAACCGTGAAAAGGTGTTCAATATCACTAGTAATCATGGAAACACAATTTAAACCCACAGTGAAATAGTCCTTTACATCCACTGGAATGGCTACAATCAAAAAGTTAGGTAACAAATGTTGGCTATGGTATGGAGGAATTGAAACATGTATATATTAACTCTGCTGCTAGAGATGTAATATGGTGTAACTGCTTTAGAAAGAAGTCTAGCCGTTTTGCAAATGATTACCATGTGACCTAGGCACTCTGCTGCTAGGTATATACCCAACTAAATAAAAACATATTTCCACACTGAACCTTGTACATGAATGTTTATAGTAGCATTATTCATATTAGCCAAAAGATAGATGCAATCTACAGGTTCACCTGATGGATAGATAAGAAAAAATATCATATGCATGCAATGGAATATTACATGTCCATAAAAAGGAATGCAGTACTAGTATATGCTGTCACTTGGATTAAACCTGTAAACATTGTGCTAAATAAACTAATAACAAAAGTCCACATATTCTATGATCCCATTCATATGGAAGCCTAAAATAGGAAAGTCTGCGAGACAGGATGTATGTAAGTGTTTGCTTAGGTGCAGTGATGGCGAACATTTTAGAGTTTTCTATGATACAAACAGCCCACTGTGGCACACGTGCCATAGGTTCCCAGCACTGGCATAAGGGATAGGACTGTTAGCTCAGTGATACCGGGTTTCTTTTCGAGGGCATGAAAATGTTCTGAAATTGACTGTGATAATGGTTAGCCCCACCTGCGAAATGGGTTAATATAGGGTATTGGAATTATCTCATAAAAATGCTGTGGGAAAAAAAGGATTTCCATTGATCTCTATGTGATGAATGGGAAAAATCCTTGAGGTGCAATGCTAAATTTTTAATAAGTTGTAAGAATGAAGGAAATCAGTAGTGCAGAATGGAGAGATACTCCAAATTTTAGCAGGTGCAAGGCTGTAATACATAAAGTAGCCAAAGGGCTACCTCTAGTTGAAAGGTTTTTTCATGATCTTCATAGCTTTGGGTTAATTTAACAAATACCAGCCTCAGATGAGGTCTCCTATGTCAGATGAATGGCTCAGATTGGGAGTTCCGGGGAGGGACAGTACAGTTGGTCTGGAAGTGTTGCCCATTCCCTTCCAGCTTCTATGCAGCTGATGAGACGCTGCTTGCCCTTTGGAGTATCTAAGAACATTGAGTTCCATTATTTTCCTTATAAGAAGCTTTTAGAATCTTCTTTTTATCCTTGGAAATCTGAAATTTCATTAAAAATATTTCCAAGAATAGATATTTTAAAAATGCAACCCTCCTCCACTGTTCGTGGGAATGTAGACTGGTCCAGCCACTGTGGAAATCAATATGGAGATTCCTCAAAAAACTAGAAGTAGAGGTTCCATTTGATCCAGCTATTCCCCTACTGGGGATCTTCCCAGATGAATTAAAATTGTCATACCACAGAGATATATGCACAACCATGTTTATGGCAACACAATTTGTAATAGCTAAATCTTGGAAGCAGCCTAAATGCCCAACAACCAATGAATGGCTGAAGAAGATGTGGCTTTTCCACACAATGGAGTACTACACTTCCATAAAAAAGGATAAACTAGAGTCATTTGTATGTAAATGGATGTTCCTTGAGAATATACTATTAAGTGAAATAAACCAGACACTCATGAGTACACATCGAATTGTTTCTCTGACATGAGAAACCACAACTGTAAATAAGGACAAAGAGGTGTAATAGATATTATATAAAAGGAAGATAATATACAAAGGAGAGGAGTACTAGAAAGAGGGAAGGGGGAAAAGCAGGAAGGGAAAAAACAGAAAGAAAGGGGAAAGGGAAATCATGGAGAAATGTGAATAAACCTGCTGTAAAATAGGGATGGAGGGAACGAAAGGGAGGGGTGGGAAAGAGGTGGGAGAACCAAGTGGCACCATGTACAGATACAAAACAAACATGATGAATGTGATCATTATATGTACAATGTACCAATATGCTCTTGGTTAAAAAATAAAAGAAAATAAAAGATAACTCCCTCAAAAAAAATGCTCTAGCTATATACCTGAGTTTTCATCTAAAGTCCTTTATCTCATTTCTTTCATATCTTTCTCATTTCCATTTTCACTCAACTTTGCATCACAGAACTCAGTTTTGTGTTTAAAATTTCATTCATATCTCTGATCACTTCCAAAACACCATTTCTAATTCCTAGTAGTCCTAGTTTGGATTTCTAAGAACATTCTTCATTCTGCCATTTTTCCTTTGCTCATAAATGTCTATTACACATTTTATGTCTATAAAATCTTTGACTTTTTTGGGTGTGTGGGTGAATATATATCAATTGGCAGGCTTTACTTTAGGATATACAGCTAGCTGAGACATCTCAAAGCAGAATAAAAAGGCCTTTATAGGGGCAGGTTAAAGTAATTAGAATCCAAGCTATGTGAAGGCACTTTAGCTCACGTATTTTAAGGGGCTAGTCCTGTCATTCATTTTTCCTCTATTGCGGAGCTCCAGCTCATGGGTGCGCTCTATCTACGGTCCTTCGGTGTGGCTGACACATCACCGGTGCTGTCAATGGTTGCACCACTGCTTCTCCTGCTGAGGAGCCTGCATCCCTTCTGAAGAGCTGCGGACTATGCAGAGGATCCTTCTGGAGCCCCCAGGAAAGCTGCCCCAGATATACCTATTAAAACAAATTCTCTATTTATTTTGGCTTGTGGCTATTTCTGTTTTGTTTTATGTGTCAGCACACACATCTGCTTTTTGTCTTCCAAAATTATATTAATACCTCGAGTCCACTGTTGGCCTTCAGTCCCTTTCTCTGCCTATTGTGGACTTAACTTTTGTACATCTTTCTTTCCATTTCAGTGATATTTTTTAAAAGCCAGGAGAATGATGTCAGGTCACCACCTTGAACCAAGAAGTAGGCAAGAAAAGTGTTAAATGGTATTTTTATAAACTAAATCCGTGAGTATTCAGGCTATCCCCAGAAGAGAAGCAGTGTGGTTAAGTAGACAATAACTCTTGGAAGAGGCATGTTTGTAACGTAATTGGCAAGAAAGTAAAGGGCAGGACTCAGTCAAAACTGGAAACACAACCACAAAACCAAATGAAGCCACGGGTGGTTGTAGGATGTAAGGGACACTGGGCCACGTGGGAAGAAGGGTTTTAAAAAGACCCTCGTGACACGAGGCTTTGCATGCTAAGTGTTTGATAACATAGATAATAAGGCTCTGTGTAATATTGAAAAGGAGGCTGACAGGAGGAATGCAGTGTTTGGAGAATATTATCATACCAGTTGTATAAGCAATAGACTTGATCAAAGACAGACTGGAGCAAAGGAGATTGCACACGAGTCTGTTGATAGAGTCCAGGAATGAAGGCCTAAAAAACGAGCAGGGATGTGTAGCTGTGAGGAAGAAAGCCAAGGGATGAGCAGCCTCACACTGCATATTATTCTTGTTGTTTGGCTGAGCTCTATTTATTATATTTTGTTTCTAATAGGAAAACAATAAAAACACAATCTGCATTCAACTGTTGTTGATTGTGAAATCGTAGTAAGTGATAAAGTTTGGTAGCTTTTATACTATTTTGCTGTTATTATATATATTTTACATATATAAATAATCAAGTGAAGGGAGACATAAGACTTCTAATAAGCAGATCTTATACCTAAAAAGGGCATTTAAATCCTAGCTCTAAATTTAAATCTGATTTAAATCTCAGCTCTAAAACTTATTGATAAAACTGACAATTGACTTAGCCTGTCTGAATCACAGCTAGCTCATCTCTAAAATAATGTTGATCATAATAAAGCAAACTTCATTGAACTATTGGAAAAATAAAGGTGATACATTGAAATTCAACGTTACCTATTTCCATTATACAAGCCTTGCAAATTATTCTTTAAGGATGTGGAATCTTACAGTTAAATGAGGCATCTCTCAATCTGTGCAAATTATTACTTAAAAATTAACGGTGTTTTGTCACGATAATTTGTATTAGTAAAAAATAGAAATACAGAAAACTGCATTAGTAAAGTCATTCTAATTATAGAAATTACTCACTGAATCTTGATTCTTATGCCAATTAAATGAAAACATATTCATTTGACCATGGCTAAATCTCATTATTTCAGCAAATATGATTTAATTATAGAATGCATTGCAGTTTTACATTTTATATAATTTTAAGTGATCTAAAATTATTTCTAAACATATATATGTATATATATGTGTGTGTGTGTATATATATATATATATATATATATATATATATATATATATAGCCACTAGCATATGTTGTCAACATGGCTAATTCTGCATTGTACCATACTGCTAAGACACTTTCTTATACATCAGTTTTGAGAACAAAACTTCCTTCTGGAGGTAAGAAATTCTGAGGCAAAATGAAGAGTACCAAAGTTATTTAGATATGTGAGATAACTATGTAGCATAAAAATGTAGTACCAATTATTGTGATTAATTTTTACAGCATTATTTTAATTTTTACTTTATATCTAGAAAATACAGTAGCACCAGAATACAACATCTGACTTCCGGTCACTCTTTAATTATTGAGTGATGACTTAGAACAATTAACAAATCAAACCTGATTTTCAGGTCCTTTTATTGTGACTAAGAAAAACTTATTGGTAGTAATTGTGTGGTAAGTTTGTAAGGAGAAATGAATCAGGAAATTAGAGTACAATTTCTCTACTTTATACTGTTAGATAGTGCAGTACTCTCTTGAGGTGTTAGTAATCCAAAACCTCCTATGACATATCAATTAAGAATTATAATCAATAAAGCCAACATGGTTTTTAGTTGATTAAAATATTAACATTTTTCATAGACTGATTATCATCCAGCATAACATTACAATTAATTTACTGGGAAAAGAGAGCTCTGGGTTTTAAAATTGTCCTATAATTTTGTTAATCTATGGATAAGTAGACTTGGCCCTCGTTGATGTATAACTTCATTTTTAAAGTTTTAATAGGAAACTTTAGCAAATGCAATGCTGCTGTCAATTAAATGAGTTTTAAAGGAAAAAAGAACTTTTATAAGGCAATTATAATGAATGTTCTAAGATACCTAGATTTCATTTTCTTGGTTCTGACAAATTGTTCACATAAATATTAATTGATTCAAGTCCAAACAGTCATTTCTACTGCAAAACAAGTTTTTAAAGTGTGAATAGGCTAGGGGTGTATAAATGTGAGTTGAGCACTTGTTACTGTAACTAGTTTGCAACTTGCAGGCTGCTCTGGGGCTGGATGTGAGCTTCTCGGATGACTGAGGCTGCCTCTTGAATCCCTCTGTTGCGGAGTAGAGAAGCAAACTGCTTCCTCTGAGCACTAGACCCGAGCTAGTGTCGCTATCTTTTGTTTATTGAACTGTTATTGAACTGTTTTGATTTGGTTCCTTTTTGCTGTCTTCACTTTTATGCTGCATCATGAAAACAGGTGAATGCTGTATATTAATGAATCTGTATTAGAACCCCTGAGCTGATCCCTGCGCTTTGGTGATGGCTTCAAATTAAGCAAATGCTGGATTTGCTGATTTAAGGGTGGGTAATCTCAATGTTGTTTAAGTATAACTATACACTTACAACTTCTTAGAAACCATTATTTTTGGGGGGAGTTTTGTCTTAGGTGTGACTTTTATAGGCACAGAGATTCTTTTTTGATTTTATGAAAAAACTGAAACAAAATTTCATAACAAAATAGTATAATAGAAACTTTTATTAAACATTTCTGGTAAAAAAAATACTTTGTTACTGTAGATCTGCTGCTATCCAGTCCAAACCCTATTTTCAATTGGAACTGCTTTTGTAGCTCAAATATTTAATAATTTGGGATTTCTCAACTATGACTCTTAATTATATGAGAATAAACTCTCTCCAGCAGTTATAGAATGAACCTCATTAACTGTATCTTCCCAATAACACAATCATACACAAACACCACACTTCCACATTTACACCAGTCTGTGTGCTCCTAGAAGTCTTAGATGCTGTGCTCTTTTAAACAAAAGGGAAACTGAAGAAAAAAATCTTACGAAAAACACCTTAATGTGAAACCTATATGGGGATTAGGATGGGGAGGAGTTTCCCAACATTTCTCATCTGAAAGCCCGTGATATCTTATCAGAGTGAATGGCAATAGGGTTATAAAACGGTTTCCATCTGTCATTAATTTTACCTTGACCAGTTTGCAAACAACTGCTGGTCCTATGAAACTTGCAAGAACCTTCATATCTGGATTATTACTTTAAATAGAAAAAGCATTTCATCTTTCATAATGAAATATTGAGACATTTCTGCCTGTCATATCTTTCTGGTCATTTTGTGATCATGTAACTCTTTCACCAATAAGCAGGTAAAAATGACTGTTAACACAAATCGTGTTATTTCCTGTTACATATTTCTTTGATTCAAACTGTGGAAAGTAAGTATGATTATCCCTATTTTTATATTAAAAATGTTACAGTTTACAGAGAAGTTAAGATACTCTGAAAGAAAGAATGCTGTAAGGCCCAAATTTCTTCTTATAGTTCCTCTAAGTCTTGGCAATTGTTAGGACTTAATTTTTCATGCTAAATACATTTTTAGTAAAAATTGTAAATCTTCACTATGATATCAACATTCTGATATGCTCAACAAATGTGAGTCATAGATACTACATCTTCAAGATATGATGAGGCACTTTGATGGTTTTGGAGCCATATAAACCCAATGATGCAGCCTTGGTGGTCTACTGCCCTCCCACTTTGTGTTGTTTCTCTCCAGTTAAACCCAGGACCGCTGTGTACCGCTTAACACCTGGATCCATGAAGCAAGTACATTTTGATCATTGGATTTCGGTGGCAAATGAAACGGGCATAGTAGGGGTTTATACATTTTCAAAGGCACTCAAAAATTACAAATGATGATATTTGAAAATATTTTCTCATTGATGCAAAATTACTGAAAATACACTTTTTTTCTGTTACAATCTGTCAAAAATAAGAAGCTCCTGTACACTCTATTATTTCTAAAATTCTAGTGCAACGATAACATGAACATGGTAAATTCCTTGGCTTATCTTTGGATAGATACTTAGAATTAGTTTTCTAATATCTTTGGTCACTGTAAATCATATGAAAGGAAAAGGAAGAGAAATTAACTCATTGTGGGGATGAATCAGACACTAAGTTACTTAAAATCTACTATTTTACTTATACCTTAAATCTGTCCTTTGTGAATGATGTCAATATCCATTTTTACAGATAAAAAACTTTGAGATTGGGTTGGCCAAGGTTTAGTGGCCTAAATTGCCAGTGTGGTAATATATTGTTTTGAAGAAGACTGTCTTCAAAATCTGGGCTTTTATACATTGTAACAATATTATTGAGTTACAGTGATTATGGGATGATGGCTGGTATTTTCTTTTTTTCCCATTGTACTGGCTTTGAAGATACCTCTTCTTTCGAACATTATTAATTATTTTCAATAAGCGGTAATATTAGGAAAGACCTCTGTGTTTTTTGACAAAATTTAAACTAGCAATTCTAAAGCTGAAGTCTGTCAAATAACTAAGGTTTTTTCATTTAACATTAAATTCATTAATAACAATACCACAAAATTACTTCTGCCTAAAACCTCATAAAATGGGAACTAATCAAAGCAAACACACTCAACAGCTAATGATGATTTTAATTTAGCTGTAAATGCCTCAAAAGCTGGTAATTAGAGAGCAGTTATATGCTTTTTGTTTGTCAAAATAAATTATTGCTGCATATTTTGCCACAATTTTCTCTATTTAATTTTGCTAAAATAGCATTCCCTGTACAAAATCGTAAAATAGATCTAACGGCTAGATAACTTAAATAACCATATTAAAATCAATTTATTGAAAATAATGTCTCTCAAAGATGTTTTGAACAATAAAACTGGTCACAAATATGCTATAAAACAAAAAAAAGAGCTGAGAAAATAAATTCTTCACATTGCATAATTGCATGGTACTACTCGCTTTAGAGTTAATGATGGGTTATTTGTTTAGCCATAGTTATGTGAGCCATATATCTTGATAGAATTATGGTTCTGAACAATAGAGGCTAACTTAAAATTGTGTATTTTCTCTAAACAGAAATGATCATCAGTACCTCCTCTTTATTGTTTAGATATGTAGCTCCAAAACTGCAAAAGCAAATTAGAGATCAATAATATTATTATCTTTTCACATTTTTGTGGGGATGGCCGGTATACTGGGGATTGAACTCAGGGCCTTGCACTTGCTAGGCAAGTGCTTTACCACTGAGCTAAATCCCCAACCTATCTTTTTGTATTTGTACATGACTAGTATATAAGTTTGTACAGGATATGGGCAGGAAATTTGTCATCTTTGATATAGAATACCAAATAGTGCCAACAACCATCTAGGAAGACAAAAGTTGTTTTCAGATAGGTGAGCTTCAAAAGAATGAGTGAAAGGTGGTGTAAGAGTGCATAGGTGACTAAAAGAGGAAAGGGCTAAATTTGGGTATGTAGCTTTAGTAGCTGCTATTTCTTTCCCCATTCCCCAATAAAAGTTGTGCTTGAGACAGGGACTTAAAAACTGCTTGTGCTAGAAAGCACTGACTCTTCACTAGGGCCTGCAGATGACCAGCGGGTAACTAAAAGCAGGATAAATTATGGTATTTCTGTCTTTATATTGTACCTGGTGACTTTATTACCTTCCACTTTGGGTCAGATTCCTGCTCAGCTCTTCACTTATGCATATTACTCTCTGAAAGAGAGTCTGTCTAAAAACTGACTTATTGATCCTAAATTTACCTAACCTGTCTCACCCTCCTTCAAGACTGAGGATACTGAGAATAAGTAAAGTATTTTCAAGGTGTGCAGGAAAGTTCAACTGCCAGTTTTTTTTAACATCCTGTTCCAGAAGCCCCTGGGAGGTGCCTGTATCTCCAGGCAGTGCCCTAAACCTGTATTGCCCTTGGATTTCAGGAGAGTCTCTGAAGACAGATTATTCCTTGATTAAGCAGGAGTAATTATGGGCACCCACAAGTGATAAGGATTCTCCAGAACTGAGGTAATGATCAGTCAGACTCTAGCCTGCCCAAGCAACTCCAAGCAAGCTCGTCCCCTTTCCTTTGTTAAGGGTGCAACTGATAGTCTCCACCAGTGCTGCACATCCTTCAGCTCTTCTGCTCAAGTTGAAGTCTCTTTGTATTCTCTCTTCTTTCTTAATTAAAAGCTTTGCCTGTGTTCTCATACTTCCTAGCCTAGTTTTCAACTTATAACATCCCCAGGACAAATGATTGCACAAAGGTATCCCACTGATTTTGTTTTCATTTTGATTAAGATATAATTAATAGACACTCTTCTAAAAGAATCAAATTCCGTATCCTTTATATTATGTAAAGAGAAATATACAGGTCAGTTGGAATGCTCAATTATGGGAGAAATAGGACCAACATTAACATTTGATGGCAGTGCTTTTTTATTTTGCATTATACATGTACACACAAATACACAGAGATTGATATAAGTAAGAAGACTACCTCCTTAATGCTGGGTAAAAATGGTCCTCCTAGAGGTATACAATGTGCTGATACTATAACAAACAGCCTGTTCTGGTTTCCTTTTGTTTTGTTTTAAAGATGATTCCTTCTTTGCTTACATCTGCACCATAGTTTCTATCTCTTCCTAATATACTCTGTTTATTAAGGTACACACTTATTTAATCATATATATATTCAATTGCTTTAGAATAAATAGATAATCTTAGTATACTAGCTGCTAAAGCAAGCACAAGAAAAGTTATATCATATTATATAAGCTTTTCTTATCCTTGTCTTTCTCACCTTTTCAGAGAGTAGAGGAGGGTAAAGATTTACTCTCTACTGTTGAGGCTGTATACTAATTCATTCACTGTTTCTTCACTAGTAGTTCCAATTTTTGGCCACTATAAGCTGAAATAAATATCATTTTATATGTCCTCCCAATTTGATGCTTAACTTCCTGTAAAACAATTTCACAGGAGAAAAGATTTCTGAGTTGAAGACTAAATAATTTAAGTTTTAATAGGAAATCTATAACTCTTTACATTTCTTGTTGTATTGCATATGATTAACATTTTCCTGATAATATCACTAGCTATTGATCATATTGTGGTTTAATTTTTCTAATCTGATTGATTGATCACTAGTAAGTTTTGAGTATCAGTTCAGATGCCAACTGGCCCTTTGTCTTTTTTCATTCAGGCTCTTAGTTCATTGTTCTTATTAAATTTAACTCTTCACATCTAAGATAAATTAAAATTCTGCTCACCTTTTTAACTTGCCATAAAGGAGAATGAAGACTGGGCCTTGCTATCTCCCCAGCAATTTTTTTTTTTTTTGAGACAAGATCTCACTAATTTATTCAATTGCCCAGTGCCCAGGCTGGACTTAAACTTGTGATCCTCTTGCCTCAACTTCCTAGACTGCTGGGAATACAGCCATGTGCCATTGTGTGCTGCTTATATTATCATTTTTGTCATATAAGATTTTATAATTGTTCATGTATTCATTATATAGAACAGGTAATTGTTTCCTTTTCTAGTTCTGTGTATGAAGTCTCTGGTATTCCTTGATTGCACATACAAGGCATTAGATTTTCTGCAAGGACATTTATTTTTAATATATTACTTTGTGTATTTGTCTTTCATGTATTTGGAATTATTTTGTATGCAGTGTATGATTAATTTACCACTTTTTCAAGAAACAGATTGTGAGAATTCATCCTTTTTCTATTTCCACATTTTTTTCACATGTATGTTTCTAATGTTAAATATTTAATTCTGAATTCTTTATTTCTCTCATATACTTATCTGTTCCCATACTATTAATACATTGATTTGATGGACATGTGGTGTGTTCTGATACCTGGTAAGTAAGACTCCTTTCAGTTTTTTAATCTTCATAATTTATTACCATTTCTAAAAATTTACTAAACACTCTCAACTTTATTTTATGCTTTTTCAAATGAATCTCTTGAAGTGCTCATTGCAACTGCATTGAATTTATATATAATCGTGAGGATATTTCACTTACATGATATTATATTTTCCCATCCAAGATATATTTTGTTCTTTTTAATTTAGATTAGCTTTATGTCCTTCAAACAGTGAGCATAGATTTTCTATGTAGGTATGCTACTTTCTTATGAATTATTTTTCTTGACATTATAGAAAGTTTTTTGTCCCTATTATAAAATGTCCCATTTTCATTTCTAGGAGTTCGTTGCTAGAATATAGAAAAACGATTTATTTTGGTTATTTATTTTTTCAAATTGCATAATTCTCTTAAGTATTCTACTTTTTTCCATAGATTTTTGGATTTTCTGGGAGTTATTACATCAGGAAAAAGAAAATTGTTCCTTCTTTTCAAATATTGTGTCATTTATTTATTTTTTATTCTATTTCACTTCTAAAGCTTTAGACAATAATTAGTAATATCATAGTAGGAATTCTTCATAGTTTTTAATTTTAATTAAAAATTTACAATGTCACCATTTTAAGAACTTGCCTATAAGTTTGACATTAGTTCATATTTTTTTTTAATTTTTATTTTTACCAAGAATATGTATTGGTACACTGTATACATAATGATCATAAACAACATGGTTATTTTGTACCTGTACCTGATACATCTTGGTTTTCCACCCTCTTCACCTCCCTTCCACTCACCCACATCTCTCTATTTGCAACAAGTTTATTTACATTTTTCCATTTTTTCCCTTTCATCTTACTTTTCTTTTAACCTTCCTTCTTTAGTCCCCTTTTTCTTATCTAATTCTCCTCTCTTTTGAATACTATCTTTTTTTTTTTTACATAATATCTATTATACCCCTTGGTCCTTATTTACACTTATGGTTTCTAATATCAGAGAGACAATTCGATGTGTACTGATATGTGTCTGATTTATTTCACTTAATAATATTATATTTAGGTAGTTCTTTTACTTTATTAAAATGTTAACAATGACTGTAGGACCTAATAAATATATTTTCAGACTCTCTCATTTGTTTTTTCTTTTCGTTTAGGAATTTAATTAAAAATTGTTCACAGGGATTTCCTGTTATCAACGAACCTGCATTCTTTAATATGAAAATTTCTCGCTCTTAGCATATTACTCTTGCCATACATTTCAAGATTCCACTTGCTAACTGAGTCTTCAAATTTTTATAACTTTAGTAATAATGGAGATTGATGTATAATGCCACACTTGTTTTTTGTTCCAAGTCTGTTTTTATAAATCAAATGTGGAACTTTCCGTCTGTGATTTGAATAATCTTTAAATCTCTTTTTCTTTACAGGTTAGTTAAAACCAACTTTAAAACCATGTGCACACTGGTCTATTTTCATGCTAACCTTAATCACCTTTCTAACTTCCACAATTGTTATTAGCCTACTGAAATTGTCCACTTGTTCTAACATCAGTCTTGATACTTTGACAGTATGTTGGCAGGCATGCATGCAGTTTCTCCAGTTTTTCAAATTTCTGCCAACAGAATGTATACTGTATCTTCTTTCTCATTTTGAGTCTGTTTTATTTTTGCCCTCTTTCTTTTTCTTTATAGAGATTGAAAAGATCTTATCTGTTTTATTAGTTTTGCTTCTCTTTTCTCTATGAATACAAGTATTTTAAATCATTATTCCTCATACAATACTTTTACTCTACTTCGTGTTTTTTAAAACAGTGTTCTATTTACTGGTTTCTAGATAATGAGTATTTTTAAATTTCTTGTTTAAGAATTTTTTTAAAATTTCAAACTAAATATATTTCAATCATTATTTTACTTATTTTAAATTTTGAACACAGCTTTATAATTTTTGTTTTCATTATACATGACTTCATATTTTTAAAATCAATTTATTAAGATTATTGATAAATCTGTACATGTTCACAGTGTGCATCTTGAGGAATCTGGAGATAGTTTAACCTATAAAACCATGACAACCATCCACTCAACACAAAAATAGGATCTAGCTTCAGGTTTACTAAGCCATCCACACAGTGGATGCCTCATTATGTCTCAAATCTTGGGCCTTTCAGTACCAAAAATCATGGTATGTAAGATAGCTACCACCCAGGTCAAATGGAACAACCCATACTTAATCCAATTTCTTTTTACTCTATCGTTGTCAAGGTTCAAAATGACCAGAAGTCCATTTCTAGCCAGAATTGCTACATTGTCTGAGGGTTAAGTAGGACCACAGGAAAACTATTTTTGAAGGTTTCATGATCATGACTGACACAGAAATGTGTACAGCAAATGTTATGCCTCTTTCAACATATTTTTTTTGAAAGAAACGTTTAATTTTACCAATATGTGATGAAATGTTTTAATCAGGGAAACTTTCAAGTAGGAGAGTGGAAGGCAAGATTAGTGCCTGGCAAACCCTCACAATATAGAAGAAGAAATAGTAGAAGAGAATGAAGTTCTAGATATAGAGACAGAAAAGTGACTTACAAATAAATGTTAAATGATTTCAAAAATTGTTATGTAGATAATAGAGAGGTAGTGAAGTTCTTTAGGCTAGCAGGTAGTTGGGTATGATAGTGTATGCCTTTAATCCTAGCATTCTGGGAGGCTGAAGCAGGAGGTTCACAGGTTTGAGCCCAGCTTGGGCAACTTAGCAATGCCTTATCTCAAAATTTAAAAAGTAGGAGGCACGTAGCTCGGCAGCCCAGTGTTGAGACCCCCGAGTTCTATCCATCCCCTGTGAAGGAATGAAGGAAGGAATGGAGAGAGAGAAAGAAAGAGAGACAGGCAAGGGGAATTAAGGAAAGAAGGAAAGAGAAAGAAAGAAAGAAAGAAAGAAAGAAAGAAAGAAAGAAAGAAAGAAAGAAAGAAAGAAAGAAAGAAAGAAAGAAAGAAAGAAGGAAGGAAGAAGAAGGAAGGAAGGAAAGAAAGAGAAAGAAAGAAGAAAGAGATTGTAACTACATTTTTGGGACATTGCTTTAGTTTAATATAGAGAAGATACCAAAGAATTGGAATAGAAGCAGCAAAATACTAAAAATTTGCAATCATCTAGGCAATAAATGCTAAAAGCCTGATTCTGAGTGATTGAATTAGGGATAATAACGATCTTTAGAACAGGAAACTTCATTAAACGCTGGATCTGTTCTGCGATGCTGGGTACCACTGCTAGCATGGAGTACTCTTGATACTAATGTTATCCTCATTTGGCTGAAGCTAAGCAACTCACCTAAATTCATGAGTAACAGAATGGCCAGGGTGGAGTCCCGTCCGGGCTGCTCACTCAAACCCCGTGCGTGTAAACATTCCCCTAGGTAAAATGACTGAATCGGTTCCGGCACTCAAGCCCAATGACACACAATTCAGAGATTTTTAATTTGAAGGAAGTTAGAAATGAGCCACTGGGACATTCTTTTTTGAATGATTCATTCTTTTTGTTCTTTTAAAGTGAACTCATATTTATCATGTCGGGGTCAATTTACAATTTTTATCTACTATAACAGTACTTCATGTACTTTACAATATTCTGATTTCATTCAATATTGCCGAGTCACCGAAAGAGCTTAAGTGCATGAAAACATCAGGATCAGTATTTATTGGAATTCTTCCTCTCCGCCGCATCATACGAGACCCAGAAAAATGAAAAGAACCCTGTTTCCCAGTCTAAATGGGCTCTTTTTGTCATCATTTGCCACTGCTACCCTCAGCTCACCATCAGTCAGGCAATTTTTTAATGCTTACAGCAAGCTGTGACTTTCAGGGCTACTGAAGCACCCAGAGTTGATGCATGGAGCAGGAGCATGCTTCCCTGTCCCCTAAAAGGGACCTTAACTTCTAGATCTGATGTTGCTGATGGCATTAGCTTTCTTCTGCCTGGGAAACTCAAAGTGCCCCGTTCCTCTCATTCTCAGGGCAACCATTTTTCTTTTTTACTTCTTCCACAATTAGCAGAACTATCCTGAGCTGTCAGTAGGTTGTTTGTGGTGTCCCCAAGGCTGCACCACTCCCCATTACTACCCTGACATTGAAAACAGTGTCAGACCCCGAAGAGAGTCAATGTATCGTCAGGACTAAGCTCATTTACAGAAAAGCTCACTCTGCTGGCATATGAAGGCCTTCAACACTCTCTTGAAAAATCTCTTTTTATCATAAGTCCTCAAGTAAGGAAATATAAATATTTATTTTCACATAGAAGTTATTCTACCATATTAATTTTTAGTAGAAGACTCTTCTTTTGCTGTGGCAGTATTCTGTCATCTCAGTCGCTGACTTCACACTAGTGAAGCAGAGCAAGGAGGGTGGTACTTGTAACCCCTCAGCCACATCCAACAGGTCGGAGGCGCTGCCTGTCAAGTTGGTTAGGAATTGTGGTCAGGAAGACTCACCAGATAGACATCGGTTCAGAGAAGTCGGCTTGATGATAATGCGATCAGTTGTGTGCATTTAAGCAGGATCGTTTTCTCTTTGACAAATCGGAAGTGTCCCTATTAGTCAGGAACTATTTTTCAGACAGTAATATCTTCACGGGCTCTAAGCGGGTCACACGTATTCCAGCAAATCGTGGCAAAAGCTCCTGAAATGCATTTTGAGGTGGGAATTTACATATGTAATTCAGTAATAAGCATGAAATACAAAGTAACTGAGAGACAATGAAGCAAGAGTAAAGAAACCAGCAGTAATGGTGCGGGGAGCTCTTCAGTGTAACACTAGTTCTGTTCTCTGCAAGGACCGCCTGGTCCTGTGTCCCGTAGAATAGTAACTGTCTCTATATTATGCTGCTGATTTCTGATGTCCTTTGAGCTAATTATATTGCGTGCCCTATTTGCTGTTGAATGGTAATGGAAAGTGGAATCCAGTAAAATTTCAGTATGTATCTTTTAAAAGATTGAGTATACCAACACTAGCATTAATGTTCTTTGAAGATGTTATACACTTTTTATTGTGCTGTGAAACAGCAACTAGTTGAAATAATGTAATTACACCTCTTATGAACTATAGTGCCCACACTGGTGGTTCTGAACTTACATACGATTAACTCCTTGTAAAGCAAATATTTTCTTACCCCTGACATTAATGAAATTACAATTTTAGTAATTATGGCTATGGAAAATATGTGATAAAATTCTTGGGATCTAAGTAATATTTAAGATTTTTATATTTTTAGTTATTTGTCACATTTTTAGTCAAGTACACTGAAGCGAGTCATTAGACAATGATGCTGCACATGTGCATATTTAGAACTCTTGTGGAAATGTTGTGATATCCTCCCCTTCACCAAGGTCCACAACCACACACTGGTAATCACTAACTTACACAAATGTATTGGCAACAGTAAAGTGCATAAACGAATCTTACACCCAAACATGTGAATGTGTCTGAGAGTGTAATCCTATGACACTGTGTGTGGTTCTCAGAAAACCATTCAAGAAAACTGGCCATTACTCATCAACTTGGAGCAAATTTAGCAAATGCTCTGTAACCCACCAAAGACTCACTTCTTGACATATTTCCAGCCTGAGCAGATTGAGTAAGCATGCTTTAATACATTCTTCCATATAGCTTGCTGTTGTAAATCAAAGGCATGCACAGCCTATCATTGCATGTGAGGAAAAATTACATACTTTGAAAAGGTATGCTTGGTAAAAATCTATCTCATCATCTGTTTGACAGATCTACCATTACAATTCATAGGTACGAAAAGCAGGAAACAAACAAAAATAGAATGTCACTCTCTCTGATAGTGTCAGGAGCGCACCTCTAAACGTCTCTTGTCATACCCTGCAGAAGCAATGGCTACACCTTGAAAACAACGTTTAGTGTCTTTGATTTTATCCATTAGTTTTTAGTTTCCAATTTATTCATTACTTCTTTTCTAGTTTTTTGGTGGGGCTTTGTTTTTAATATGCTTTTTTTAGCTTTTGAAAAATAGAAGCATAAATAATTCATTTGAGGCAATTTTTCTTTTCTAATATAAGCACTATTACCACTGTTCTAACCACTGTTTTAGCTAACTCCTTAAAATTACATTATATATTTTCATTTTTATTGAGTTAACAATATACTTAATTTACATTGTCATTTATTTTTTAATGTATATGTTATTTAGAAGTGTGTAGTTTAATTTCCAGACATTGGGGATTTGTATTTGTTTTTTTGTTTTTTTTTACTGAGTTTGCAAATATGAGGGGATTTCCTAGCTATTTTAGGTTAATGTGGTCAGAAAGTATATTTTTTTGATGTTTTTCATTGTTTTGAGGTTTGTTTTATAACCTGTAATATTGCCTATTTTGGTGAATATTGCATTGCATGATCTTTCTCTGGAAAGACTGGGTATTATCCTGTGATTGAGTATACAAAGATCAATAGGACAATTGGTAAATAATGTTCATATTTTTGTCTTTACTCATATTTTTGTCTATTGTTTCTTTCAATTAATAAATTCACCTTCTTTTTTAAAAACTATGTAGTAAACATCTTTATCCCTGGTTATTTTCTTGTTCTGAAGTGTGCTTTAGGTGAAATACACATATTTGCCTCTGCTTTGTTTAGTACTTACATCATATACTTTTCCCACCCATTTATTCTCTATCTCTCCTTAGTTTTAAAATGCGTTTCTTACAAATAGAATACAGTGTTCTTCCTTTTATATACAATCTGAAAATGTCTGTACCTTTGGTAAAATACTTAAAACATTTATATCTAATGTAATAACTGATATAGGTGTGTTTAAATCTACCAAATGTTTAGTTTTTACTCATTCAATCTCTTTTTTTTACCTTTCCCTATTTTCTTACCTTACTTTAGAGTAATTGAATATGTTTTATGATTCTACTCAGTATTTGCCATTGGAGTATTAGCTATGCTTTCCAGTTGAGTATGAGAGGCTACTTAATGTTTCCAAGTACATGTCTTTAACTTATCACAGTCTAAATTTAAATAGCATTTTACCACTTAACATATAGTGTGAAGAGCAAACTTCAATTTCTCCTTACTCATTAGTTTTTCTTAAATTAAAATTTAGAGTTTTAATGAACCAAAATATTTAGAACAGTTTTAGGGTCACCATAAAAGTGAACAGAAAGTACAGAGATTTTCCCACGTACTCCCTGTTCCCAAATACGCTCTCCCCAATGCCAACATCCTGACCAGAACCTGTTCATTTTGTATTATTGTCATATATGTCACTTCTATATATAATTCCCACAATATACTGCTAACCATTTTTTTGTTGTTTTGGACTGTCAATTACTGTTTTTATTTTTCATTAAATTAATAAAATCATCATGAATATAATTTTATGAAATTAAAAACACATACTGCAGATTTATATACCAGGAATATAATTAGAACAGCACCATTAATACCAAATAAAGTATCTCATTGTAATCTTTTGCAGTTGCATCCTCTCCCCATACCCCTGGAAACCACTGAGCTGTGTTTTCCATCCCTTCAGTTTTAGTTTTTCCAGAACATAATATAAATAGGACTATAAAGTATTTAATGTTCTGATATGGGCTTCTATCACTTAGAAAAATGACCCTGAGATTCACTCAAGTTATTGCATGCGTTGAGAGTTTGCAAATTTTCATTTGTCTATATGAATACTATTACTCTCTACTGATATGCATCACTATTTCTTTATTCATTAGGTCACTGAAAAATATTTGAACTGTTCAGTTATTGGGGACTGTGAATGGAAGTGATGTGCATATTTATATAAAGTTGTTTTGTGTTATTAAGTGTTTATTGCTTTAGGGCAAATGATTAACGGTGCAATTGCTGAGCCATACAGTTACTGTGTGTTTGTTTTTGTAAGAAACTTCTAGTCTGTTTTGCGAAGTGTTGTACTCTTGCATCTCCTTCAGAAATGAAGAAGAGTTCCAGGTGCCCCATATTCTTACTCATAAATCGAGATATTTGAATGCGTCTGTTTAGGTCATGCCCCGTGGTGGTTTTAATTTGTAATAGCACAAGGGCTTATGATCAAAATATCATTCAATGGGCTTGTTTACCTTCACTTGAGTCACTTTTAGACAAATGATTATTCAGGAATTTCCCCAGTTTTGAGATTTTTTTGTTTTCCTGTTGTAGCGTTTTCAGAACTTTTATATATTCTGGATAAGGGATCCTTCCCTTAATAAGAAACTATGAAATATTTCTTCTCTGGTGTTTGTCTTTTCATTTGTTGGTATCATTCTCAGAGCAAGTGTTTCAGTTAACATGTTAAAACACCATTTGTAAGAATTCTTTAAATGAACCAAGTGAACAGGTTCTCCTTTGATCCATTTTTGAAAATTCTGTAGTTTAACTCTTGTGTTCAGGATTCATTTGTGAACTTCAGGTTAGGATGAACTTTTTTTACATATGTATATCTGATTATTTTAATCCATTTATTTAAAAGACTGGTTTTATACAAACTACATCCTTGTAAGAAATCAAATAATTTTAGCTCTATTTAAGGATTCTCTATTCTGTTGCATTGTTCAAATATTTCCATTGAAAATTACACTCTTTAATAACCGTAGTCTTCTTTGAATGTAGTTTTCCTGTTGAAAAGTAGACATTTGAGTGGTATAATCCGGTAACTGTCAATCAGATTCTGTCCACCGCCCAAGGTTTGATGTTCTTCATCGTGAAACCTGCGGTTGTCTGTTTAGCTAAATTTGCAAAGTGTTTTTCAAAGCCTCATTTCCTAGTTGTGTACGGACACTGAATTATTTTTTCCTTTTGTTTGTTGTCAGCTAGTGTTTTAACAGAAATTTCTGTGAATGTTAGAAGCCAACAAACAAAAATAAAAACAAAACAAAACAAAAGCTTCTCCCAGTCTTCGCCGATTGGCTCCGAGCGGCTAGTACTTCAGCACTGAGCCCAGGCGTTCTGCTTCCGGCTTCGTCCGCCCTTCCGTGAAGAGCGGAAGGCGTAGCGTCTTCTTAGGTCTGTTTGCACATGCATGCTGTTCTGTGCCTGTGTGACCTTCTAAATTTTCCTCTATATACTGAACTTTTGGATGCTTCTGTATTCAAAATGAAGTTCTATTTGGATCTTTTCCAAGTATATACCCTTCAGGAGTCCAGTGTGAGCCTTGGGTAGGGGTTTATCCCTTATTTATAAAGTCTTCAGTTTGCTGTTTAGGATCCACATACTGGCAGTTCATAGAGTACTCTAAATTTCGCAAAATTAAGGGATGACTTTCCACAGCTCCTCGTTTTATGTGAATTTTTCCCTTGTGTATAATTTCCTACCCCAATTTCCTGACCCCTTTTCATCCTGTACCCATTCCACTCTTCTCTGCAGCATGCTTCTGTGCCTGTCTGTCCCCACATCCAGTGCTGGACAGTGGGAAGGCAGAAACAAGAAAACATTGAGGACTGAGATTTGTCCCATGCTGTTGGGTCCACCGTTACTCTGGAGAATATTTTATCCTGATTTGAGTTGTGTCTGTGGGCTGTTGAAGTAGTCTCATTACTCAGATGATTGGTTCAGTTATTGGATTGAATGGAAACAGGACTGAATGGTGTATGAGTAAATACTAGAGAAGAAAGAAGAAGAAAAAGAAGAGGAAGAAGAAGGATAAAGAGGAGAAAGAGAAAAGAAGAGGAAGAAGAAAGAGGTAGAGAAAGAAGAGGAGAAGGAACAGGAGCTACTCTAATTTCTGTGAGAATTAGGAACCTACTTTTCTGCTCCTAGATTCAGAACTACAGGGACCTCTTGAAGCTTTCACTGCCCATCCCAGGAAAGAGAAGGGAAAAAAATGTTAAACACAAGGTCAGATGGATTGTGCTTCAAATTCTGTTCCTCTGATACCTGCCATTATTTATTTTCCTGAGTATTTAAATATCTAGTCCGTGAATGTATTCTACACATTCTGTTTTAGATTAAAGAAGCCTAATGGGCTGTGAGTTCTTCATCTAATCCAAAACTGAACTCGATCAATAGGTGATCATTTAAAGGGATTAAAAACAGCTCCTGGCTTCATTCAAGAGTAGTTTTATAAGGTCATTTTTAGCAATTTGATTTTGATACTCCCTTTTAGAGGAGTGACAGATTTTTTCGTTTTGTTTATTTTTTTATCCAGGGAAGTTTCTCTGAAATTCTATTCATTTCTTTACTTGGTGGTGCTGGGGATCAATCCCAGGCTGCGAAATGCTAAGCAAGTGCTTTACCACTAAGCTACACTACCATCTCCTCTCTTAAATTCTTGCATCTGTGGTTTTTGTCTGTCATTGGTTTGCAAATTTCTTAACCACCTTCTTTTCAGGTATATCTTTTATACATTCTTTTGTTTTGGTGAAATTTCAACCACACATTATACTGTACATTAGATTACTTTATATTTTCTTTCTTTTTTTCTTTAATTTTTTTAACAAAGAACATGTATTGGTACCTTGTACAAATATTGATCACATTCATCATGTTTGTTTCGTACCTGTACATGGTGTCTCTTGGTTCTCCCCCTCTTCCCCTCCCCTCCCTTCTGTTCCCTCCATCTCTATTTACAGCAGGTTTATTCACATTTCTCCATGATTTCCCTTTCCCCTTTCTTTCCATTTTTTCCCTTCTTGCTTTTCCCCCTTCCCTCTTTCTAGTACTCCTCTCCTTTGTATATTATCTTCCTTTTATATAATATCCATTACACCTCTTTGTCCTTATTTACAGTTATGGTTTCTCATATCAAAGAAATAATTCAATGCGTACTCATGAGTGTCTAATTTATTTCACTTAATAGTATATTCTCAAGGAACATCCATTTACATACAAATGACTCTAGTTTATCCTTCTTTATGGCAGTGTAGTACTCCATTATGTAGAAAAACCATGTCTTCTTTAGCCATTCATTGTTTGTTGGGCATTTAGGTTATTTCCAAGACTTAGCTATTACAAACTGCACTGCTATAAACATGGTTGTGCATATATCTCTGTGGTATGACAATTTTAACTCTTCTGGGAAGATCCCCAGTAGGGGAATAGCTGGATCAAATGGAACCTCTAGTTGTAGTTTTTTGAGGAATCTCCATATTGATTTCCACAGTGGCTGGACCAGTCTGCATTCCCACCAACAGTGGAGGAGGGTTCCTTTCTCCCCACAGCCCCTCCAGCATTTGTTATTGGTTGATTTTTTCATAGACACGATTTTTTCTGGAGTGAGATGGAATCTTAATGTTTTTATTTGCATCTCTCGAATGACTAGTGATGTTGAACATTTCCTCATATATTTATTTGCCATTTTTATTTCTTCATTTGAGAAATGTTTATGCATTTCAGTTGCCCATTTTTGGATTGGGTCTTTAAATTTCGGAGGTTTAATTTTTTTTGAGTTCTTTATATATTCTAAATGTTAGACCTTTGTCTGATGGATAGCTAGCAAAATTTTTTTCCCATTCCGTGGCTTTTTGCCCTGATCTATTGGCGATTTCTTTTGCTGTGCAAAAGCTTTTTAATAGCATGTGGTCCCAAGCATTGATTCTTTTTATTGTTTCCCGTGCAGTGTGGGTTCAGTCCATAAATTTTTTCCCAACCCCTATGTCTTCAAGGGTTCTTCCTATTCTATTCTCCAGTAAATTTAGTGTTTATAGATACCACCAACATACTTCAAAGAATTAGAAAGGACAATCATGAATTTCATCTGGAACCAAAAGAGACCCAGAATAGCAAAAACAATTCTAAGCAACAGGGGAAAGGCAGGGGGCATCACAGTCCCCGATCTAAAACTATACTAGAAAGCTACAGTGATAAAAACAGTATGGTACTGGCAAAAAGACAGACCTGAGGATCAATGGAATAGATTGGAGGATGCAGAAACAACTCCAAATACACTCAAATACCTCATCTTTGACAAAGGAGCCAAACACTGGGAGAAAGATAACCTCTTTAACAAACGGTGCTGGGTAAATTTGCTTGCCACATGCTGAAAATTAAAACTAGATATATGTCTCTCACCATGTACTAAACTAAGATTGAAGTGGGTCAAAGATCTATATTTTATATTTTCTTATGACTCTTGTGTAGTTGTTCTAGTTTCTTAATCTTTTATTTCCTTGCTTTCAATAGATATGGTTTCTATTACACATATTATTTCAGAGGAAATCTGCTTCTGAGAACCATTTGGAAGAGGAAGACATAAACAAGGATCAACCATCTGACATTTCATCTTTAATTTGCTAAAGAATCAATGCTGTGAGAAGAAAGAAAGAGTTAAATGCCCCTCACAAGCTCAAGTTCCAGTCTCCTGTTCTTACTCATAGTGGCTGAATCCTACCAAAGGCAGTTGGTGGGGAAGCCCGGTCATGCATGCCAAGGTCATTTCCGAGCATGTGGAGAGGTGTTAAGGAGGATAGCGAGTAGATGGAAAACACAATAACACCACCCTTGTAGATCAAAAATGTGAAACATTACGTCATATAGTGTAATTTATTACTCATTAGAAGAAGGTTGACATCCGCCATAGTTAAAAACCATTATTCACTTACTTTCTTGACATTATTATTTGCCCCGATATTCTTGTTAGTCAAGACAATGCTCTATTTTCACCACAAAAAGTACGTGTAAAATTTACTCTGTAAAAAGTTCTAAAATTTCCTACAGTCATTGCTATAACAAACTGCCACAAATATGATGGATTAAGGCAAAGGAAATTTATACTCTACAGGTACCATCAATTCTTGGTGTTTTTTGGCTTACAGAGCCAGCGTTTCAGTCTCTGCCTTCACCTTTAGCTGTGTCTTCAAGCTCCCTTGGGCCTGTCCCTTCCATCTGTCCCACATCTCTATCTTTCTGATAGAAGGACATTCATCATTGAATTTGGGGTCTCCTTGAATAACCAAGATGATTTCTTCATCTCAAGATACTTCACTGCATCAACAAAGACTTTCCAAATAGAATAGCATTTATAAACTACAAGAATTTCATATTAATATCTATTTTGGTGAAATTGTCAGATGAGAGAGATTTCCAACAGGTCGCCTCTGTCTCCCTAATTAGGGTATTATCTTCTTTTGTTCTTATATTTTTGTCTGTCTGATGTGTCATAGCATGAAATAGTGCATATGTATGCTGATTGTTTCTGTCATTGTATCTCCAATTCGGTTAATTTTTTTTTATTGATTTCTTATTCTCTATAACTGTATGTATTTAATGATTTGCAATACGTTCTGTATTTCTTTGTTTTTAATTTTTCCTATCACATATCCTGACTTCTCCCACTTGATATTTTATCTCCAGTTCTTATTCACACTATTTTTTCTTTGAACTCTTGTCAATTTTATTTATTCTTTTACCTCATTGAGGTAGTTGACTCATTAAGTTTTTAAAATTTGTTTTGTTTTGTTTTCTGAAACTTATTGAAAATGTTAGCTCAGAATTTTATTCTTCTTTGTGATATTTTTCTGGTTACTATCTAGTTTTCATTCTCATTTTAATACATCCTGTGCTGTTGTTTGATTCTTTATCTTTGAAGAAGAGTTATTTCTGAACCATGTGTTTATAGAGTCTCTGGGAAGAGGTCTATGGCTGAATTCCAGGTTAGTGGCAATTTTCTATGATGTAAGAGCTGTTAATTCTTTACACTTTTCCTTTTTTTCCTTCAACCAGAGATACAAAAGGTAGAATTGTACACATGGCAAATTTTCCTTTTACCCCCATGTATTGGTTAGTGCTTACTAGAGAAACCAACTTAATACAAGATACACAAATATAGAAGAATTTACAAGATTGGCTTTCAGTGGCTGCCCAGAGTCAGGTGTGGAAGGAAGAGTGCAACAGGGCTGTCTGAGCACTGAGGAGCTGAAGGATCCAGTCGAAAGCCTGGAGCTCAGTGTCGTGTCCCATGAGAGTCCACATTAGGAGGATGGAGAGTCTGCAATGAAAGGCTGAAAGGGTCTGAGCCAGCTGCTGAAGGGTCAGTGCCGTAGGCTGAAGAGTCTGTGCTGGAATCCAGGAAATGACATCTAAGGTGAAGGCAAAGATTGGAGCGCCCCTGAAGATACAGAAGCGATCCTCCCTTCTTCATTTCCTTTTCATACCACTCTGGCGATAATCCTCCACAGGGTGGGTCCCCCACACTCAGAACTATGCTGAGCCAGTTTAGTTGGGCCTTATTTACTCAGCCAACCATCACACTCGGTGTCATAAAAGTCGGTGCTTCCAGAAAATGTAGTTTTGTTGGAGTTCCCATATATCCAGCTCCCTTCCTTGTGTAACAGACTACAATGGATTATAAAGAAGCGTTTCCTAGTGTCTATAATTTCACCTCATTTTTACAGTAAGCAAGAAATATTTGCTCAATATTGCAGGACTGACTGGCCTTGGAAGAGTCTATCTTTTCAGTTCCAACCGACCTTGAAGGCTAAGGATGCTGTCTTCTCGCTTGCTTCTAACCCTGTCTCCCACAGTTCTGTCAACCTTTTCTCTAATTTCATAGTTTAGAGTTTCTGCTAGATCTTATTTCTTCCAGCGGTGGAGTTTGTATACTTGTATTCTGTCCTTAAAATTGCTTTAGAATGATTTATTTATTCCTTATTATATTCCTTATTTTCGTTTAATTATTGCACAATCTATACATGTATCAAAACATCACATTATTTATTACATATATAATACATAATTTTTCTGTAAAGTAAATAGAAATACAGTATTCTTAGGAAACAGTATTTTTAGAATAACACACATAATTCCTTGTATGATGATTTAACTGTGTATCAATGATAATACCTGTTTATTTTTAAATATGAGAGCAAGAATTGTCTCTTGTCTTTTTTTGTAATTGCCACCCTAAAAGCCATGAGGCGATATCCGATTGTGATTTTGACTTGCATTTCCCTGATGACCAATGATATTGAGCATTTTTTCATATACTTGTTAACCATTTATGCTTTCTTTTGAGAAATGTCTATTCAGATCCTTTGCCCTCTTTTAAATTAGAGTATTTTTAATTGTTTTGCTGTTGATATACATGAGTTCTATATATATATTGGATATTAATATCTTTTCTATTTGAACTTCACAATTTTAGATAGAATTAACAGAATTATAAAATATCACAATTATACTTATGGGTTTTTGTACTACTGTCCCAGAAACTTTGAAAGAAAAAAAAATCAGAGAATACTATAGCATCACAGACTACTGTAGCATCACAGAATACTATAGCATCACAGAATACTATAGCATACTATAGCATCTAATGAGAGACTGAAGCAGAATTCAATTTTAGTTCTTTATACTGTAACTATACAAAATCAAACTGAAGCAATATCTCTTATAGTTACATCAAAAGTATAACTTACATATGAATAAAATCTGGCAAAAGATGCAAATGATTGAGAAAATATAAAACTTCACTTTAAACACTTAAAATAAATGGAGAGATATGACATATTCTTAAGAATAAAGTATTATAAAGAGGTCAGTTATCCACAAATTCATTTTTATATTCAAAGCTATCATTTTTGCTTTCATTGCAGAACTTGGTAAAGTTCATTTTTAAATCAACATGTGAAAAAATATCAACCAAAACACTCTTGGAGAAAATCAAGTCAGGACTTAGTCTCAAGATATCCTGACATATGAAATCTAGTCATTTAGTTTTTGGAACTGAAGCAGGGACATATGAAAATGATGGAGAATCAAGAAACAGATGCATATACTAGTGAAACTTTGATATATGACAGAGAGACATAGTAGAGAAATGGAGAGTATGGTCATTTCAGTAAGTGGTATAATGGTATAACTGGTCTTCCTACCACTTCAGACATTTACCATTTCTCAATGTTGGAAATGTTGAAAATCCTCTCTAGCACCTATTTTGAAATAGTCAATTAATAGATATCAGACATAGTTATCTTACTGTACTATAGAACATCAAAATTCTCCGTATTTCACTGCTTCCCTGTACTTGTTAGCTGTCCATTCTCTCTCCCTCCCTTCCCTTCTGTAGAGTGCTACTATAAGCACAGTAGGCATTTTGCAGAAGGCACATGAGGGCATCAGGAGGTTTTGCTCCTTGACTTTCATTTTTACTTTATGTGTGTGTTAAACCTTCCATACATATTTTGCGTATATTTTATTGTGTATGTGGTATTTTGGGGAAATGAAGAAAAGCAAAATATTATTCACAATACCCATATAATCTATATCCCATTAAGCAAAAATCCTATAGATGTTCAAGAACTTTATGGAACAGAGTAGAAATGTTATTGAAAGACATTAAAGACTAGGCTATATTATTGGCTTGTAACACTAAACATAGAAAAAATTTACTCATCCCATATACCTCCTTTAAAAGGCAAAAGATAAAAATAAAAAAAAAATTTTTAAAAGGCAAAAGACTTATCCAATCTGAATAGAAACCAGAGTATGATATGCCTCCTTTAAAGTCAGAATAATTCTAATTCAAATCACAATAGGAGATAAAATCACTTAAAAGAACTAATCATGATTTATTTACACAGTCCATATTAATCTCACAAATAACATGTTGAGCAAAGAAACTAGCTTTTCCAAAGAAGCTTTTGAAAGCAGTGTGTGTTCCTTAGTACATTTAAAGGTCTGCATACTCAGAGGACCTAAAAGGAAGGATATGCACGAGCTCCAGCACACAAATGCATAGAGGTCGAGAGCTTTATTTTTCCTTCACAAGACCAAGTTGTATCCATCAGCTTTCTGCGAGATACAGAATTAATAGGGTCTAAGCCTATCTGTCTGTCTGTCAAACAGGTTTTAAATTTTACTTGGAGACATGTAATTCTCCAAGAAGATCCAAAATCATCCCAGAAAAGAATAAAGTATTCTGTGGTGCTAAAAATGTTACTTCAGTAAGGACTCACTTTTGCTACTTTCGAAATGAAGTCAAGGATATTTAATTTTTTTATAGGAGGTACGAATACTTGCACTTCCATTTTTGTCAAAGGCCTCTAAATCAGGATGATATAAAACTTCTTTTAGCATCCTATTTTAACTGTTAGTGACTTTCATTTTTGGAAGTTATTTCTGAGGTCTAAACTCAAGCTCTTATCCTTAAGCTTCTTTCTTATTTTGTCGTCATTCTTTGCTGTGAGACTTAACCTTCTTGAACACAGTTACTCCCAATGGGGGAAAAAAAGCTCTAAGTAGCAGTTCCATAAACTTTTGTTTATTTTCATTCTTCTACTCTTTCCCCAAATTTCCTTTCTTATGGTTAGATTTCAAAGCTGGTCAGTGCAGGAGGGTGGCAGGATGGTGGAGAGTGGGGAATAAATGGTAGATACAGGGGGATATTTTTTGAGGAGTGTGTCCTCAATGTTACCAGTCTTGCTGTTTAAACAGCACTGATGTGAGTCATAACAACGTCATAATAGTGTTTTACAATTTTCTTGAGCTCGAGCCAATAGCTTTTTTATATAACACAATACTGGAACATCACTATGTTTTTTCCAGTATATTTTCATCTACGTTATTTCACTTTGTTCTGTCAACAACATTTGAACCATTAGTGATGTTGTCCTTTCCATTGATGAGGAAATTCAAAGTTTTGAAATGATCAACTGAAGTTCAATAGAATCACGCAGAGAAAGCCACATCATGTCTTCTGAAGGCTTAACTGGTGGTTTTCTTCACATGCCCAAGTATCCCTTTGATGTATCAAAATTTTAGTATTGCAATATAATTTGTAGACTCTTAACATTTGTATAACACACAAAAATGCTCGATTGCCAAATAATCAGGCTATTTCTCCTTTAAGAGAATATACTCTCTATTTATGAAAGCCAGCATAGTGAATCCTCCAAAATATTTACATTTTAGTCCTCTAACCCTGTGGTTGTTATTTTATATGGCAAGAGAGAGTTACAACTGAAATTATGATTGTTAATCAATTGACCCTTAAATAAGATCACCCTGGATTACCTGTGTCTTAGTTACTTTACTTGCTGAGACAAAATACCCAACACCCAAAGTTAAAGAAGGAAATGTTTATTTAGCTTACAGTTTGTAGAGCTTTCAGTCCATAACCAGCTGGCTCCAAGGCAGGGTGGCCTGGCAGAGGACATCACAGAGGGGAAACAGTCCATGGCAGGCAGAAAGCAGTGAAAACATCAAGCCATGACAGCATCAAGTGAGAAGCAGCGACATCAGCTCTCTTTCGGCCCTTTATACTCTATCCAGGGCAGCTAGAGAGAGGGCTGCTGTTGTCACTGCCAGTCTCTTGCTGCTAGTCACTTCCTTCTTCCTTGCTACTCCACTGCTTTGCTGCCTTCTGGTGTTTTTATAGGGGTTGCATTCCATGGCCATGATTGAGTAATTCATTGAACACCGGTGACTGAACACAGTTTCTAGCTCCTCTTCCCAGAGGAGTTGGTGCTGAAAGTCCTAACACTCCTAATAAAAGCTTGCTCTTTCTAGTGACCAGTCACATTCTCAAGCTAGGGGACCCAAGCTGAGAGTCATTCACTAGTGTCCTAAAGACACTCTCGCCTGCGGGAATTTCATCAAGCATTTTAGGAGCTCTGTGTCAGAAACTGGGGACCAAGACCAGTTTTAAAAATACTCCACCACCCTAGAACTTCCAGAAAAAGCATGCAGCCCTAGCAACAAGTTCGTTTTAGTCCAGTGTTACCCACTTTGGACTTTGGACCTCTAGACCCATAAGACAATAAATTTGTGTTGTTGTTTTAAGGCACTAAATTTGTGGAAAATTGCTAGAATATTAAAAGCAGAAGAACAGCTTTGATGTCTTGTTTGTTCAGTTTTGTTTTTTAGTTATCATGTTTATCAAAGAAATATTTTATTTTATATACTAATTTTCCCCTTGTAAAGCTGTTTGTATCAATGCAATGCAAAATGACAGGAGACCAATATTTGAAGGAAAATACATTATTTTCAGATCAGATATCAGCTGTCAACTTGGATAGAGTGCACTGTCTCTGATATTTTACAGCCCAGTTCACACACACACACAAAATAAATGTTTTTTTTTTGTTTTTTTTGTTTTTTTTTGTGGTGCCGGGGATCGAACTCAGGGCCTTGTGCTTGCAAAGCAAGCACTCTAATCACTGAGCTAAATCCCTAGCCAAAATAAATGTTTACAATTCACTTCTGATGTGAAATGTTTGTTGAAATATGTTGCATAAGGAGTTCACACTATAAACTCGATGGACATAGTCCGGAGAGATTGTACTGGGCCTGAGTACGAATGGGTATATGTTAATGTGAAACAAATGAAAGACTGAAAAGTACTCATTGAATCAAATGTGCAAATAATTTTATCAGTATGTATTCCCAAACAAATGGAGAGTATTTGGCTTTGTCTGTTCAGAATTCAACATCCAGAGTACTCTCTTTACCTGGTACTGAATTTATGTAGTAGCCCCAAATCAGAAAATTTAAAGTTAACTAAGTCCCCCCCTTTTTTTATTAACTTCAGTAGAAAACTGTGACAAGCCTATAGTATAAAAGAGATGGGGAAAATTCTCTTAAAATACTTACATGTATACAGACTGACCTTTCTTAAATTTCACTTTCAAACATATCATATAACTTTCAGAAAGAAAACACAAAGTATTGACAATTATTGTTTTGATGAGATGGACACAAATGAGTTAGAAAATCACTTTTACTTTCAGGTAAATACAGACATTGAGACTTTAAATCCATAAATCAAGTTGATAATTTTTGATATAGAGGGAAATCATATTTTAAATGTAGAACTCTCAATCTGATTTACAGCAACATGGTTCTTGAAGGTTAATAAATAATTAGGCTTATATTATAATATCACTTTTCAAAAGCAAAGATGACATTGAATCATTTCTTATTTTCTTGTTAAGTATAATTTCCTATTGTGAATATTGCAATTATACTTTGCTTCAAAATAAGCCATAAATTATTAATATTACATTTTTAAATTTTAAAAACTGAAAGTTTTTAAAAGCACTTTAGAGTTAATGTGCTTTTACCTGTAGCACCTTACTTGATCTTCACAGTTAAGATGAGACAGTTTGTTTAAAAAAAAAATTTAAAGTAGGAAATAAACATTTGAGCTCTGATTTACTATATTTTTGTTTTCAAACTCAGGAGCTCATTGTAGTGCTAGATATATTGAAAACTTACCCCAAATGGTTTTAACCTACCTTCACTTTATAAATTCTTTATTTTTTTCATAATAAATCTAAGGGACACCTATTATCTAATAGCAGATCCAAATTAGGTTGAAAGTTATCTCCAAGCTGTGCAGTATTAGAAACAATTCTGCATCTCATTGGAAGCAGGCTGTGTGGATGGTTGGCATCTTGTACCTTACACGCCCTTCCTGGTGGGGGAGGGGAGCTGCCGGTCAGTCCAGCTCAGCTGTGCAAGCAGCACCTGCCCGGCGGAGTAGGTACCTTCCTGCAACCCGCCCTTTTGGAACCGGTTTTAAAATTCGGTGAAGAAATAGCAGCATCAAATATGCCTTGACTTAGGACAACAAAAACCACAATAAAGTTTTAACCTTATTTATCTGAAATCATAGTCACTAGATTTACCTACTGACTGCACTAGAAATATAGTAACCACATAACTTTGTATTTGTATTAACTGTAATTATTCTTTGAGACATGAAATTTTTATATCTTTTGAAATGTTCCAATGTTGTTGGCTCACAGTTTCTTTGTGAAGAAATATGGCATAAAGAGCACATTTTCTATAATACCCTGTTATAGGAAAAGGAGGGCAAAGGGGATTCAGATGGACAGACACCCTGTACTGACCCGCCTGGAGTGTCTTAAATTTTAAGTAAATTCCTAATTTGGAAGGACAACGTTTCTGAGTCTCATATAACTATGTGTGTTTCATGGATGAAAGCCAGAATTCATTAATCAAAAGTCCAAAAATTAATGAAAACTTTCTTCACCATTCAATAACATTCCTCCAACCTTCATTCTAATGTCATAATTTTGGTTCAAATCATCAGTTCTACTATAATCTTCCCCTAACTATCCTATTGATTAAGTGATTGGTTGAGTACACATTCATATAGTTTTACTAGGAGTTGTACACTGGCTGAAAGGTATTATAAATATGGACTTATTTAATCCCATTAAAAATGTAGAAAGTTCCATAATTGTTCCCATTTCACTGAAGAAGAAACCAAGACATGGAAAATAACTTTCTTAAGGTAGTATACAAAGTAGTAAAGGATCAATATTGGTATTCTCTCAGACCTTAGAGAGAACCAGGAATAAAAACGTTTGGCTGTTTACCAAATGTTTAATGAGAAAACCAAAAAAGAAAAAGAAAGAAAAAGAAGGAAAGACAATATATTGCATATAAAGAATAGAAGAATAGCAGGACAAGGCTACTGATGAAGTTCTGGAAGTGCCACCCCAATATATGGAATCTTGGCAGTTGACAAAGCAGCAGAATTAAGAAAGCCACCCTCACCTTCCCTCTTTCTCCCCAGAAGCAGGACAAGAATCCTAGGAAAGTTTTCTGGTCTTTCCCTTGAGCAGGTCAAAAGACACTGTCATGAGTGATGCCCTCTCCTTAATCAAAGGGAAAAAATACCCTTACCTCTGAAGACAGAGGAAATCAGAGAAGGTTCTGAACCAAAAGGACTTGATAAGAACCCCTGTGGGTACTGCCATTAGATCAAACTCCTTTTGCCATATCTTGTGTTGATCTATCTTGTAACTGAGATGGAAAGATAAAGATTCATTTTCTTCTACATTATACAAGTGGAAAAAAAAAAAGAAAAATCCAAGAAGATTCCATGACTGAGGGCCTCTTACATTGCAGATGAGACTGATTCTGACAGGGTCAGAATAAAAATGAGTTTGAAAAGTGGGTGAGCGAGGAGTTTGGATTTAATTTTGTGAATAGCTTTCAAAGTATGTACCGTGTGGGCTTGGAGGGTATACCTCAGTGGCAGAGCACTTGCTTAGCCTGCACAGAGCCTTGGGTTCAATCCTTGGAAAAAAGCCAAACAGAAGCAAAATATGTATCACAAATTCCTGGAGTTCTGTGGAGAATACTGAAGTTCCCATATGCTTTATTCAGGTATACATAAATTGCATTTTTAAAGTTTTTAAAATTTGTGACAAAGATTACATAAATATAAACCTACTAAAATTTAACTTCCTGGGATCATCAATATAATAACTACAACCAGTTTATCTCATTATGAGGTTTAGATTTGGCTCTCTCTGTGCAATTATTGAAATTTCTAGTGAAAAAAATCATTGACTGGGAAGTTTGTAGTGTTATATTGGTCATTCTGTCCTTTCCTTTGCATGTCTATTCAATATCAGAAAATTCTAAAAATATATCAAAGCTCTTTTTAGAATCTATGTCAGGACATGTCTTTATTTAAATAAATTTTTTATTAATGTATGATACACTTTTATTTTCTGTGACATGAAATAATAACACTTAACACTAAGTACACATTTATGCTTAAAATTAGAAACTTGAGCTATCTCGTAAATTGAAGTAGACAAACAAAAATTTGCTATCACCTGGTAATTCAATAAGTGTTGCGGTCGGTCAAAGAGGACAACCACCCCCAATAAAGGAGGACCGTTTCCTCAGTCAAGGGTATACGAGTAGCTGCACTCCCCTGCTAGAACCTCCAAACAAGCTCTCAATAAGTGTTGGCCACAGTGACAATACAATATAAAATCAGCTTGCTCTGCCCTTACACAAAATCATTCACAGTTTAAAAAAAAAGTCCTATTTAATTGTCCTTCGTGATTGTCTTTCATTACAATAGAATGAACATAACTCTATCATACTTTATTAAATGAATTTTGAAAAAGATCTTCTGTGGTTCTTGTTATGTGATAACATCAGTTTTTTAATATACACAGTATACTCAAATTTAGAGCTTTTAACTTCTGACTGAAAAGCTTGAAGTTATTAAAATATGATTTAAGTTTAAATTTTATAGTATTCAAATAATTTAGAGTATTACAAGTGTAATAAAAGCTCCATTACTAGGAAGTAGTTTATTAAACTTTTGGCTATTTAAATTGCAAAAATGTTTTATGAGGCAGCTCCTAGAAAGTGCAACCTGCTAATTTAGTCAAGGCAGGAACATCCATTGCTCTTGTTTTATGTGATGTTTTCACCAGCCTTATTATTCTGCGGGATGCTTGACATGCATTCAATTAGAGAAGTAACTGTATTATGCAACTTGTGTAAGAATTCCTCACAACTTTCTTGTTAAAGATTGATGATGTTTACATAGTAATAACAAAATAAATTGATATATAATGACAAGCTAATAAACAGAAATTATTTTGGATATATAATTGCAATTCAATAATATAAAATAGCTCTTAAATTTCAAAATTTCTAAGTGACCATGCTAGCTAGAATTGGAGAATTATCAAGACTACCTTGTCATTCCATGGTCATCAAATGAATTTATTGTCCATATTATATGTGATAGAACAGGAAAAGAGAATTTTTAAAAATCTCCTTATTTTCTAAATTTACACAAGTGGTTCTACTTTTACCTGATAATAAAAATTAGAAGATTTCTTCCAAAGCAGCATTGGTTAATGCCACATAACCAGTTCATTTTATTAAAGCATGGTCTTTAAATCGCAAACCTTAAATTATGTGTGATTGTTACAATGATTTATGGAATTTCAATAAGTCTGACTATTTTTGGTTGCCTTGCATAAAAGACATTGCTATTTCAAAGGAAATAAAAGGTAGGCATTGTTTTCTGCCAACAAAATATTCTTTCATTAGATAAAGAAGATTATTGTTATCTTAAACTAGCATACATACTGAAGCATTCAAACAATAAAATTGTTTTAAAAGGAATTTAATAGCCCTCTTTTGAAAAAAATTATATTGATAATTGAAACATGGTTTTCTGGGAAATGAGTAAAAATTATGAAATTTTTGTGCAATTATACCGGGATTAGACAAATAAAAAATGGATGGTGGATAGTTGCAGCCATATTTCTGACTATTGAAGAGGGAGTCTGAGTGGGAAATGCTAGAATGGTCCACGTGGTTCTGCATTAATATCAGAGACATCTGTATGGATTCAATTTAGCATAATATAAATGAAGATGAATGGATGTAGAAGTAATTACAGATACTGTGTGCACATGGTCAGTAGGAACTTCATATCTCTGTTCACTACGAGGGTCTAAAAGCAATCACACTTATTGTCACAGGCACGAGCTGTGCCTAAATACTGGTTTCAAACACCATTTTCCTATCAAAGATAGCAGGGCTCCTTGGAACAACAGCCATGTGTAGGACTGGGCTGCAAACCTAAATCACGAGCCTAAAGTGTCTTCACATGTCAGCTAATAAGAACGTGCTCAAGAAACCCTGCTGGACAAACAGGTGCTGGGAACACAGGGCTCAACCTTAAAGACAAAACTTAACTTTCAAATAGAAGAGGCTCACCAAATGTCGGCCCAGATTTCAGCAGAAAGATGCTAACTTAGACATAGTCCAGCAGAATACTGAACTCTTAAAATGAAGAGAAAATCTTTCAAGTTTCTGAAGAGGGAAAGAAGCCTAATAAAGGAAATTGAATAGACTGCCACCAGATTTCTCATCTGCAACACTGGAAATTCGAAGATACAGTTTGAGGAAAGGGACAGTGTCCTTGGAATTTCATGTGTAGTAAAACATTTATAAATATATGGAGAATAAGCATGACCAAAGGCAGTGAACTCACTACTTGGTGAGTGCAAAGCCCCCAATATAGGAATTGGCCCATGAAAGTACTGGCCTCCCTTGCTAGCTCCCCAGCAGCACAGCCTCAGTCCAATGTTTCAGAATGAATAAGCACATCACTTACCACAACTGGAGTGTTCTAAGGGGAAGGCAAGGGTTAGGCAGAGAGGGAGAAATTAAATTATTCTACCAAATGAAAAATATTAAAAGCAATAGTGTATGAGAAACAAGAACGGGTAAGGGGTCCTGTGACAATTTAAGTCAGAAGAAATTTTGATAATGTGTTTGTAAAGTGTAACAGTTTTTGCCTACTAAAAATAAAGCTGGAGGGGGCTGAGGATTTAGCTCAGTACTTAGAGTCCCTGCCTGACAAGTGCAAAGACCTGAGTTCGATTCCTGACCCTCCCCTAAAAAAGTTGGAAATTTTTCAAGGGACTCAGTTGGTGATTCCTACCAAAATACAGAAAAAGTTGAACTGTTGAAAATTTAACACAATTTACCAGTATTCCTTTCATACTTCCAGAGCTGTTAAATTGCTTATATTATGAGGTTATAAACTGGGATGTAAAAATGACCTATTATTATTCATGTACATTTATCTTTGTAAATCAACATTTTCTTTATTCTGTACAATGAAAAGTCCAAAATTACTTCCCTGCTGAGACCGATACAAGAATTCACCATCATATCTTCAATGGAACATTATCATAGAAAACATTAAAATAGCTATATTTATCGAAGAGTTTTATCGTTCTTGGATTCTTTCTTCTAATAAGTATATGTTACAAATTTAAGCTTTTAAATTAAGTTTATAATACCAAAATGGTGCTTTCTAACTCATTTTGTATGTAGAGAATTTTTAAAGAATTATTTATTAAGAAACATTTGAAAACCATGGCTGTTAACAAATGACATTTAGTAGGAAAGTCACATTAACAGAGCCACAGTTTGGCATATCTGCCAAATCAAGATATGCTGAGCACGTGTATCTACTCCCTAACATGAATATAGTACCATGTGCTGCAAATGTGTACTAATACACTTTTTTAAAAAGTTAACTGGGAGAGGTAAGAAAAATATGGGACATAATAAAGCACCTGTCATGTCCTATTAACTATTCTGACTCAGAGACACCCTGCAAAAAATGGACTCTAGGACACCTGGATAGTCCATGCTAAAGTATGCTTCTTTGGTATAAGGATTATTTTGAGCTGATTAATTTGAGAAACTACAGACCCAGGATAAACTTTGCAAATATGAACTGAAGTTATACTTTTGTAAGAAAAAACGTAATCTGTAAAGGAAATCTCCTGTAAGGCTGGTTCCCGCCCAGTATCAAGAAGAGGAGAACTCTAAATTATCACACTATTTCTCAATGGAGAAAGACACCAGTTTAAATGATTTCCTGGCCACCAGTCCATGTCTGGCCTTCCCTACACCCTCCTTTCTGTGTTTCAGTGAACGATGGTATGTAAACTTCAATTAAAACCTGCTTCTTATTTCTCTGGGTATGAGTGTACATAAGAGTATGTACATTGAGGTATATGTGCTACGAAACTTCTATTTTTCTCTTAACCTGTCTTTTGTATAGGGGTCCATTCCAACAAAGAACTATGAAGGGTAAAGAGAAAATTATTTCTTTATCCTTTATGGAGCTACAATTTATTAAACACTTACCGTGAATTGGACCAGGGACTTTAGGCACATTATCCATCTTCTCTTATTCTTAGAACCAGCGAGGAAGGTTGTAAGAATGAGCCTGGAGTGGGTAAGTGACTTCACTAGAATGGAATCGAAGTCCAACCCCTTGGAGTGGAGTCAAACTTACACACTCTACATGGTACTGCATGGAATTTTTTACCAATAATTTTACAATACTGTGGCTGACTTTAAAAATGGATTGTAATCCTTTCAGGACAAGAGATGTGTTATTAGTGGCACTTGAAGCTACCTCAATAGTTGATAAAAGGAAGCAGGACCACACATTTGTGGATAGATGAAAGAATAAACAAAAATGATCAAGTACTAAAGTTCCCATCGTTTTTCTGTTCTTTAGAATATACCATGTGATTATACTAATTCATAAATTAGAGCTTTTCTAACTTATGTTGAAAAATACGTAACTCAGAAGCTTTTGTTAGAATTGTTCCTCTCCATATATTCACACAGCAGTACTTTCAATTTAGCAAACTAAGGCTTCAGAAACAAGTTTTGGATTGAAATTTTATATTAGCATTTTGAAGATAGTAAAAGTGAAAACAGATGAACGCATTTGAGTGGAGCAGGCCTTCAAACCTTTGCTCTCCTTTGCTCTCCCCTTCCCCCATTCTTCCTGTGAAGCATCAGAATAAATGTCTCTCCTTGTTTGAACTAAATCACCCACTGTGCATAACTGATATCATGCACAGAGAAACATACATCTCATAACCAGACCTCACCGGAGTGTTCTCATCTGAGAGGCGAGGATGTTGGAACCCAGGCTTGTTTCATGTGCTCATATCAGTAAGCAGTAAAAGAAAAAGGTGCCTGGGGGAGGGAGGAGTCGGTCGAGTTTGTTTAGGCTTCACTTACCTGTAGTCTGTTAAGGTCTAATTTCTTATGTGTTTTACCTGATGGTGGGCAAAGCAGCTGAACATTGTATTTCTTCGTAATGCTGACATCTCCTTTGCACAATTTAAAATTAAACCTTTTATTAGCCTAGGAAAGGCTAAGGCAGGAAACAATAGCAGCCCAGGGAGAGTAATTATTTCTGTTCTATTGTGTAGGATGTTTGAGCTTTTGATTAGTTGCACTATACACTACTTAACAGCTAACCAATCTTACTATGATTAACAATAGATGAGAAGTTTTTTATCCTAGCAGCATGCCACACACCCCTGAAATGCTGGTTTTATGTGTTTCTTGGTAACTTAAATCTTGTTTTAAAAAATACCTCTCATTTTCTGGGGTGTATTTGAAAATGACTGTACTATCAACAGCGTGGAGTAGTAAGCAGCAGGCAAGACAAGAGGGGATCACTATGAAATGCAAGCAGAAAGCTGTGGGTTGTACACCATTTAGTGTTCCCAGTGTGATTCTAATGAGCTTATGATGGCCTCACCAAATTACTGTTTCTACTCCAGCCCAGTAAATTACAGTATGCCCAAATTAAATCAGTGCGACTCCGTAGAAACCAGCCTTCATCAAACTCCACATTTGTACGAAGTAAAAAAATAACGCTTAATCATATTTAACCAGTCCATTGTCTCAAGAGAATTAGGCTTACTTTCATATTCCAAATATTTAGAATATACGTACATTTAAATGTGTGTGTGTGTGTGTGTGTGTGTGTGTGAGCAATTTTATTTCATTTCTTATTTGACCCAAGTACAACTCTTACTCCACTTTGGATTATTCCAAACCACTTGTGGTGTGATTGAAGCAGATGAATTCCAGTTCAATAATCATTATTGGGTAGTAAGATTATCATTATCAGTTCTATATACATACATTTGTCATTGAATATGTGTAGCTTTTGCTTTGATTTTAAAGTGTCCTAAAAGCTGGGATTTGGTAAATTACATACTATTAGATAACAATAATTTACGTGAGTTGGACTAAAATTATTCTTTAAAAGCCTTGAGGACTGAGTACAAAACGTGTCATCTGCTGTGTGAATGAATGGCCACATTGTACAGATAGAAAAAACCACAAGGTACAGATGGACTTTTAAGAATAAAAGATAGATGTTATTAAGCTTTGAACTGGGAGAAATAAAATTTACAGAAAATGGGATAATCACTACTTTCTATTACTTCACGTAACTGTTATGTCAGGCAATTAATGCTTGCAGCACTTCTTGTCTAAGAGGTAAAGAAACCTTATAACATTCACCAAGTTTAATTCCCCGTCTCTTTCAATAATACTCATTGCTACACAAACATTTGGTTTTGGCTACGCAGGAAGAAAAAATACAGCCCAGAAGAATATTTAAAAGGAATTGAATTCTACTTTCCATTTCCTAAAACCAGACTGCATATTCCCTGCCCACTAATGCATTAATTGGCTATCATGTTACTGGGGAGGGTCAAACTAGGCTAATTTATAGCAGGAAATAAAATTGCTCCCCCCTATTCCGCAGAATCCAGCCATATTCCTGTGCAGCCTCCTCTTCCCTTGTTCAAACCACTTTGCTTTTCACAGATCTCAGCTAAACAACAGGACTTTATACGGTCTGAAATAAATAATCCAGGTTCTCGTTCCTAAAATGGAAGGCTGCACAGAGCTGGTTTCGAAGTTGGCATTGAACGGCGTGCGTATGTGAAACATCAGCGCTGATTAGCAGGGACAGCAGATCGGAAACCCGTGAAGTGCTTCTGAACCCTTGATACGAAGTGACTCTCTCTGGATGCAGATTTATTGATACTGACAACATTTTTTTTCCTCGAGGATTCAAAAAGTGAAAGTACCTTGGACATGGAAAAATACAGAAACCAAATGAATAACGAAATAAACAGCAGTTCAGTAGAACTGAACGTCCCAGCTTCTGAAAGACGCTGCGTGTGCAGCTGGGGAGGGCTACGGGGAGACAGACAGAGAGGGAGGAAGGGAAGGAGTAAAGGAGGAACACAAGGAAGGTTGAATATAAAATGCTTTCAGCAGAGTTTCTTAAAAATAAATACCCTATATAATTTTTAAATGTTTGCAAAGACCCGTTTCTTAATTCATCTACTTCTGTAAAAGGAAAACCCTTAACAGGATCTTTTGCAAAACATCATCTTACAGTAACTTTGTCCATACTGGTCAAAAAAAACCTAATGATATAAAAGTGAATCCCGGGGCTGGGGATTTAGCTCAGTGATTAGAGTGCTTGTTGCAAGCACAAGGGCCTGAGTTCGATCCCCAGCACCACAAAAAACAAAAAACAAACAAACAAACAAAAAAAGTGAATCCCCTCTTAAAATTTTTTAAAACGTGAGAGCAAGAAAAAAAGTAAGAATTACCCTAAAACACAGTACATAGCAATCTTTCCAAATATCAAAATCTTGACATTTTTGTTAAGAAAAAGGAAAGCTATTGCTAAGTCTTCCCAAATTTATTTGTGGTTATGTAAAAAACTTAGTCGCTGAACAGCTAAATTACGAGAAAATCCCAATCCTGTAATTCAATCTCCCCAGTATGGTCAAACACTCCATTTACTGACGCCACAAGGGACATAGCTAGAAATCATGCTCAGCGTTAGAAATGAAGAGGCCTCTGATGGCTGACCCAAGCCTATAGGCTCTTCATCCTCATTCCTGCATTGTGCACCCAGGAGGATACGTACCCCTGGGTGCAAGTCATCTGTATGCATCAGGAAGTCAGAAAATGCTCTCTGGCCCTCACTCCACCACTTCACACTCCTGCAATACAATTTCTGTGCCAAAGACAAGATTTCCCTCATCCTTCATGACTGTTACATCACAGTAAACAGACTTGGAAAAAGCAGACCTTCAGCCTCATCCTTCCACTGGGATCCAACTCCCAAGTTAACTCGGTCCTTATCTGCACAGTGCACAAATATAGACAGGCAAGGAAATCAGCACCGACTTAGTGCTACCTTGTCTAATCAAGGCACAGCGCCAAGGTCAGGGGAGGCTCACAGGCCAAACACTGTGGAAAGGATGGATGCCACCACTAGTGGGAGGCTTTGGATGGTCCTGATCAGCTGGACAGCACAACCCTTAGAGACAAAGATAAAGAGGTAAAAGTGTGGAGATGTAAAAGATGATAGAAAGATGTGTAGAGTCAGAAAAAAGGATGATCCTTTCTTGGCCACCATAAAGGTCAAAACTGAAGTTCCTATAACAAAAAACAGGTTAAAAAAAAAAAGCTAACAAATGTATTTGACCACATTGTATGTGACACTAGAAGCTTCAGATCGAAGAACCAAAGTGTGAACTGTCCTTCTTTATGCTTTGGCGCAATGAAGCATGGATGGCACTGTAGAAATGTGATTGCATACCAAGGATGTGATCTCAGAGTAATAGACCCGGGGAGGGGAATTCCAGAAAGGACAAACTGTTTTAATTCTTGGCATTCTTAACTTCTAGGTATGGGATGGGCCTCTTCTGAAATGGACAGCTTGTGATCTACAACCGGAAAAGGTAAATCAGAGAGTTTTTAAATAGTCAACCCTTCAATAGAAAGATGAGAAAAATTTACTGTAAGACTTTCAGATTTCATGGCTCACTTTAAAGAAAAGGATTCTTATTTCTGTGACCTGTCTTGTGAATGAGGAATAGACGTTTCTGTGGCTGTCCTTGAGGAAAATAAGGGATGAGGCAGGAAGCTAGAAGATTTTCAGAGAGGAACTTTGTTTCTGGGGGCTTCACTTTGGCTTACGCACCATGGTTTGGATCTTGAATCTTTCTGAGAGGCCCATGTGTTAGACACTTGGCTCCCAGTGTGGCGCTGTGGGGAGGGGGGGAATATTTAAGAGGTGGGGCCTGGCGGGAGGTTTGTAGTCCTGGCTTCACGTGCTTGAAGGGGATAATGAGACCACAGTCCATTCTTCTTGCTTTCCCTTCTTGCAGATGAGGCGAGTAGTTTTTCTCCACCATTCCAGTGGTGCTTCCATGAATATGTGCTGCCTCAGCACAGGCCTAAGAGCGGCGGAACCAAATGACGAGGGACTGAAGACTCCAAAACTGTGAGCCAAAATGAATCTTCTCTTTTTAAATTGATTACCTCAGGAGTTTCATTATAGCCATGGGAAGGTGATGAAAAGAGTACCATTTCCTGAGTCCCAATATAAGCCATTTCCTACCTGCTTCCTTCAATGCATGTGAACTATCCTTTGAATTTCTTATGGGTATTGACTGAGTTCCCTACGCAATTATAGACGTACAATAACTGTAGGTGACCTGTGGCCTGTCACGGGCTGTGAGGTTACAATGGAAGGGAACAAACTACTTTTTAAATCTTCAGATGATTAAAAATATTATGGGCAAAAATGAAATTCAAAACATTCAAAAGCTTGCAAATTCAAAAGTATAAATAAGAAGTGCCTTCTAAAGAATGAAAAAAATCAACACAACACCAAAGAAATACCAGTTGACACTCCAGAAATGAACTCATACGATGCTGGGCCTGGTGGCACACACCTGTAATTCCAACATTCTGGGAAACTGAGGCAGAAGGATTGATAGTTCAAGCCCAACTTAGGCCACTTAATGACTTAGAGAGACCCTGTCGCCAAAAAAAAAAAAAAAGAATTAAAAAGGTTTAAGGTTATGTAGTTTGGTGCAAAGGCCCTGGGTTCAAACTTCAGTACAGAAGGAAGGTAGGAAGGAAGATGGGAAGGAGGCAAGGAAGGAAGGAGGGAGGGAAGGAAGGAGAGAAAGAAAGAAAGAAAGCGAAAGGAGAGACAGAAAATGTGTCATGAGACTTTTAAAGTTTTAATCTTTGTTAAATAAATTTTTATTTGACATAATCTTATTACAACACCTACTTTAATGTTTTAGGGAATTGTTTGGTCTGAAAGAGTACATAGATGAGGCTAGTGACATATTTTAATTAATTGGTATAAAAATTGCCTAGTAAACTGTGATGCAGATTTGAGAGAATAAGCAAGCTAATAGGCATCTGTGGTAGACTTGTGGTCAACTTGAGCAGGAACACCCAGCTAGACTTTGTTGGTTTGGTTCTGGGTGTAGAGGATCCAGCTGGGGATTGTTGCCAACACAATATGAAGGAGAACGAGAGCAGAAGATAGGCGTTGGCTATTTCCCAGGAGAAGCTCTGTTGTGGCTGGTTCTCTCGAAGGGAACTCAGCTGTTCTCATCACAGAAGGATCTTGGGGCCTTGCTGTCCTTGGGATGGCTGCTTTTCACTTCTGCGGAGCTCTGGTCTTCATCTCTGCTGCAAGCATCATATCTTGGTTCCAGAGTAGATTTCTTCAGCCTTTCAGTGCAGACTGAGTTGTACATGGGACAGTGCCGTGGGTTCTCAGCTCTTGGATCTCTTGGATCTTTTGGGTCTCCAGTGCATAGATAGACATTCTGCACTCTTCCTGAATTTGGCTTGTGTGTGTGTATGTTGTAATTTGTATTTGTCCTGTATTAAATCTGCTCTCTTGCAAAACATTGACTCTAGAAAGTTAAGTAATACATCATCCGAGCGCTGAGGACAGTGGAGTCCTGGCTCATCACTCACTCTCGCAACCAGAACCTGAGTTCGCTCGCAAAGCCAAACCTGAGCATTTTAGGAATCTAAAAACAAGCCATGCCTGCATTCGTGGGTCTTTCAATACTTGGTTCTCATCAATGTATTTGTACAAGCAGCATTCACATAATCATAAGGGAAAGCAAGTTAGAGCACCCAGAAATATGGCCCCTTCTTGAGAAAGCTGGAAGATATAATAACATTGTGTGACTAAGACTATATCTTTTTAAAAAATGGGACACCAAAAGATCCAATAATACATATCCAACTCATCCTGCATCTCCTGCATTTGCACAATATGTTGGGATCAAAGGCATTGAGAGATCAAAAGGAAATTACTGTGTTTTATGATCTATAAAACTTGAGAAAATACCTGTCTCACATGGATAGTTAAATAATATAATGAGATAAGGTTACACGAATGTCCTGTTGCCATGCAAAATCAGAGTAATGGCCAAGAAATGTAATTTGCTTGTCTTTTTCCTTCCCAAGGAGAACATTTATTTAGGAAAAGAAAAGAAAAAGGCTTGCTTTCAATTCAGAACAAGGCTCTGCCACTTCTTCAGAAAATGAATTTGAAAAGTGTGATTTTTTTAAACTTACTGGCTACCCATATAGATTGATAAAAGATAGGAAAGGCTCAGTGCCACCGGGGGCAATTTCATACTCAATTTCAAAGACAACATGAGTTTGGAACTTTGAAGAAGAGAAACTGGTGGTACATAATTTAATCTAGTTCTCAAGTGCTTACATTTTAATTTGGACTGTTTAAACACCACTCAGGAGACAACAGGGACTTTAAACCACATCACAAATCACAGAATGAAGCACTTTATTTTTCAGGCAAGTTTATTAAACCCCAGCAGTTGAATGACAAGTAACTAGAGTAATCATGAAAACATTTTCTCATGATTAAGATGGATGACAGTGTTCTTGCTTAAATACTGCAGTTAAAAAGGCAGGTTATACTTTCAAGAAAGATGTCATCTCTGGATCACTCCTCCACCTGCAGGCTGTCCTCTGATTTCTGATTCCAATAGGCATTTACATCTACCCTAGTAGTTGAAAACAGTGTTTAGACATATCAAAAGAAACGGATAAGATAACTGCTTTGTAAGGTAATTTCTTAAAAGGATAAACAGAAAAATATTTTGTCTTAGTCCATTTTCTGTGGCCATAACAGACCACTGGAGACTGGGTAATTTATAAAGAAAAGAAATTTATTTTGTATGGTTCAGAAGGGTGGGAAGTTTGAGGCCAAGGGTCCACATTTGGTGAGGGCCTTCTTGTTGGTGGGGATTCTCTGCAGTTTTCAGAGGGGGCAGCAGATGAGATGGCTGGGAGCTCAAAGAGAAACTAAATTGACTTTTATAACTCACCCACTCTTATGATAAGAAGCTCACTGTCTCCATAATCCTTGAACCCACTAATCTGTGAATGGATTAATCCACTCATGAGGGCCACTCCCAAAGTCTGATCTCTCAACACCAATGAGGGATTAAGTATCACACGAGTTTTTTAGGACAAACATGCAACTCATAGCATATGTAATGGTCAAGTTTGTTCTCACTTAGTGTCTCAGAAAGGAGCTGGTTCAGTTATTTCAGATTGAACCATCATGGTGTGATTCTATTGTTCTATTCATGTAGAAAGACACAAAAACGTGATTAAAAAAAGTTTAAATTCTGTGTAAAGAAGTGTATAAATGCTAAGGAAATAAGGACTTTTGGAAAAATATATAAAACTGTAGTATCTTTGGAAAGCACTGCAATTTTGATATTGGCATAAGAAAAGAGGAGTAAAGTAAAAGAATATTTAGATTCAATTGTGGTAAAGTGTGGGCTTGTACCTGAAAGTGAGAATTGGTACAGTTGCTTTCTTTGAATTCTAGGTAGGAGACTAACAATCTGGCCCCCAAACCTCAAAAACTCCAGGCAGAGGAACTGTTAAGGATTCATTTTAGGAGTCAAAGTTGTACGGAAATTGGGCAAAATACAATCAGTACTGTACTGTGCATCTACTGTGTACTTAGAATATTTCGATCACATTATGGCAAAAGATTAAAGTCTAATACAAAATATTAAAAGTCTAATGAGCTAGTAATGTGTGTGTGTGTGTGTGTGTGTGTGTGTGTGCATGTGTTGCATGTTGCTGAGGATCGAACTTAGGGCATTGCCCAGAGTAGGCCAGCTGTTTATCACTGAGACACACCCTCAGCAGCCAGTAGTTTTCTCTTTTTTTCCCCTGTTTTTTTGGGTTATTTTATTTTATTTTATTTTATTTATTTTTGGCCAAGAACATGTATCGGGACATTGTATACATAAGGAGCACATTCATTATGGTTATTCTGTACCTACACATGATATATCTTTGTTTCCCCCCTCTTCCCCATCCCTCCTTTCTATTCCTCCACCCTTCCCTATTTATAGCAGGTTTATTTACATTTTTTCATTTTTTCCCTTTCTCCTTTCTTTTCTTTTTCCCTTCCTTCTTTTCCCCCTTCTTCCTTTCTAATTCTTCTCTCTTTTGAATATTATGTTTCTTTTACATAATATCTATTGTACCTCTTTGTCCTTATTTATACTTATGCTTTCTCATATCTGAGAAACAGTTTGATGTGTACTCATGAGGACTGAAGATGATGTGGTTTTTCTACACAATGGAGTACTACTCTGCCATAAAAAAGGATAAACTAGAGACTTTTTTTTTAACCAAGAACCTGTATTGGTACATTGTATAAATAGTGATCACATTCATCATAGTTAATTTGTATATATGTGATATATTTATTTTTTGAAATGTTAAGAGTTATTTCGATCCAGGAATGAGAACTGTCTTATAGAGTATGAAGCGGAAATTTCATTGTTTTCCCAAATGAATTTTGCTTTTGTTTTGTTGTATTGCTCTATTATATTTTTGTTTTTGTTATATCAGTCTCTGTTAGTACAATTTTTAACTTCTTCTCCTGTTTGTTATTGTGACTTTTTCTATTTCTAACTTCTTGAAATGAACGTTTAGCTTCTTGATTTTTAGCTGTTGTTCTAATAGATTCATTTAAGCTTAGACACTTTCCTTTAAAAAAGGCTTTAGCTGCCTCTCATAAAATATTTTATATTTTGTACTCTTTGATTTCCAAATATATTCTGTCTTCTGCTTTGATATCTTTTATTACTTGTAAATTACAAAAGATTAATGTGGTTTCCAAAATTTTTGGAGTTTGTGGTACAACATGTGATCAATTTTGGCAATTTTCCCATTTGCACCTGAACGAAACCATATTCCTCAGTCATTTTTCTCAGTGTGTCAGTGGGGTACAATTTGGCAGACATGTTCAGATCTTCTACATCTTTGCTGATGTTTTCAGTATGTTCATTCAGTAAGTCATCGAGAGAGATGAGTTAAAGCCTTTCTTCAATGTGGATTTCTATTTCTCCCTTTAGTTGTCAGCTCGTGGTTTAAATATTTTAATCCTATAGTATTAGCTGTGTAAAAATTGAGAATTACTGCTCTTCATGTTGACAGTTTATCATTATGTAGCTCTTCTTTTCATCTCTAGCAACAATGTTAGTTTAACCATGTGCTTGATACTTGATATGATTGGAATAATTTTCTCAACTATTAGCCTGGTACAGTTTTTTTAAATTGTGTCTCCATTAAGTAGCATATACTTGTGTTTATAACCACTACAACAGTATCTATTTTTTAATTAGAGGGTTAATTATATTTATATTTGGTATAATATTTTGGGGGGATTAAAAAACCCGTTATACCAAATATAAATATAATTAACCCTTTAATTTCACATTTTCCTTATCAGGTTTTTTTTATGTTTTAGAAAAATCAAGAATATTTTATTCGATTTTTCTTCTATATAAATTCTTGCTTATATATTCTTTTATTCCATGTTTTAGTGGCTACTCTAGAAATCAGAAAATTTATTCTTGACTTTTTTTTTTTACACTACTCTGGATTGAACCCAAGCCCTCATCCATTGTAAGCAAATTCTCTGGAGTTATACTTCCAGCTCATTCTATGCTTCTTAATAATTACTATAAAGTAATATCTTTATACCCATCCAGATAATGGGAAATACCTGCATATTTTAACCCATTTAACTTCTCACACTAACAGTATGCTACTGTTTTATATAATTTATTTAATCTGTATGCCTAAAATGATCCCCAAAATGGATCCTGAGACCAAATTAAGGTACTGAGTGTTTATTTTGAAAGTAATCACAGATAGAAGGTGATGAAATGGAGAAAGCGGAAAAGCCGGTAGTGAATCTTAATGATCAAGAAACAGACTTGGGCCTTCCATGGTAGGGCCTGTAGTGGATTAAATAAGGATCCCCCAAAGACTCATCCACATACTTGCCCCAGGACCCTGTTAATGCAACCACATTTAGAAAAAAGGATCTTTACAGTTAATTTAGCTTAAGAATCTTGAGATGAGAAGATCATACTGGATCAGAGTGGGCCTTCTGTCCAATGGCAAGGCCTTTAAGAGAAGGAGGACACTGAGGAGAGCACCATGTGAAGACGGAGGCAGAGAAGGGATTACAGAGCCATAAACCAAAACTCCTAGAGGCACCAGACGTTGGAGACACAAGGAAAGATTCTTCCTAAGAACATTTCAGGGAAAATGGGCAAGCTGGCGTCTACTTTACAGAAGAGTGAAAGAATAAATTTCTGTTTTCTTAAACCATCAAATTCATAGGAATTTGCTGCAGCAGCACTAGAGGACTAACACAGACCAAGTCCATAAAACACATCACCGAATGTTTCCACAGATGGCAGGAGACCAGGGAATTTATCTACCAACTTCCATCCACTACCCATTAAAGATTTCCCAGGATATTACCTCCTCGAAGTTCTGGGCAGACTTGTGTACAGCCGAACTGCACTTCACTGATGCCGAAGAAGGGCTTCAGGCAGGAAGAGACCAGGGCGCTAGAGATGGCGGCTGCTACTGCGAGGGAGCTCTCTGCACTTGCATGGAAATTTAGGCCTAGGGCTCTCCAATAGGACACAGACATTGCCTACCATGTACACTTATGTCCTATAAGACATTAGTATGATTGCTTTATGTAAGTAGTGTTAATTTAAATTTGTCAAAATATTCAATTTATTTCATTAATTTGTATTCTTCCTTGCATTTCCCTGATTTTATATAAGATAATTTTCCTTCTGTGTAAATAAGAGCTGATCAGGTGACAAAAACTTTTCTCAGTTATTTTGGATGAAAATATGTTTATTTCATGTTTTTCAAATAATATTTTGCATGTATATCGATTTCTAGCTTTTCTAGAAAAGCTAGAGAGTTATTTCCTTTCACTATTTTCAGACGACATTTTATGTCCCTCTGGCTTCGTCCTTTATTTAAATGTTAGGTAACAATCTTATTTTTGCTTCTTTTATGGAATGACTTTCTCTCTGGATGTTTTGCGCTTAGTTCTTTGTGTTTGGTTTTGGGCCTTTTGTATTTATCTGAGTACATTTTTTCTTTATTCTTCTTGGGTTTCGTAGAACTTCTGGAATCTGTAGCTTGATATTCTTGTCCATTTTGGAAGGCTCTTAGCCATTATATCTTCACTTATTGCTAATGCTCCATTCTTTTTCCTATTTAGAATTCCAATTATATGTTCATTAGATTTTATCCCATGTGGTTCTGATTTTTTTTTCTGTATTTTTCATTTTTCATTTCACTTTTTTTCTGGGCTTTTTCTACTTATTTATAGTCCAAGTCACAGAGCCTATGTCTATTCTGCTGTTTAAACCATTTACTGCGCTCTTAATTTCAATTATTGGATTTTTCAATTCCTAAAATGTACATTTGATCTTTCCAAACTTAATTTCAGATAACAAGGTACAGCATTTTACTAGAGAGCTATCATCTACAAAGCTGTTACACTTAGGTCTGTTTCTGCCATTTCCAATATCTGGATCACGTGTCAGTCGGTTTCTCTTGTTCATTTATCCTATTTTCAATCACTTGGACTTGGCATGGTGGGAAGATCAGAAAACACCATCTCTCTCTGAAGAGACTTTACTGTTCTTCTGGTAAGTAGTAAAAATAAGATGTTAGTGTCTGTGAGGGCTGCACAGACCCTCTGCTCTTGTTTTCCAGTCACCTTTCATAGAATCAACCAGAATTCCAGGCATTTGCCTATTTACTCGTCTTTGAGTTCCCAGTCTCTTTCCTCTTTGTCTGACTGCTGAAAACTGCTGACATGTTCAAACTGTAGCTGTCTGCTTGTCTTTCAACTTTGTACTTGATACAGGTTAGAAATTGGGACTTACCTTAAGGGGAAAAGAAGCAAGAGATGTACGGCTAACTTTCAGGCTGGCATGCTGTTCTGGAAGCTTGGTCTCTTAAAACTTTGGTACATAAAATAGTTCTTCGGCTCATAAAACAGCAATTTGCTTGTTTTTGCTTTTACATTTTTTGTTTTTTTGTTTTTGGTGAGATCATTAATCTAAAGCAAGTTACATTCTTACTGCCAGAAGCCGGATTATTGCTTTAAGGTAGAAATACTAATTGACTTTATGGTTGTGGTGAATGATACCAGCAGGAAATGTGAAGACATTTATCTTTGTGAGTCTCTGGAGTTTTTGTTTCCTCATAATCATTAACACTCAGAGTGCAAATGTCATACTTTTTTATGAAGGTAGAAATAATACAGGAAGAAAAGATCTAGATACCTCAAGAGATTGTTACATTACCCACTTCTGTGGCTTTTTTCCTGAACTCTACACAAAAGCACCACGAATGACTATTTATTTTAATTAATTAATATTAATTAATTGAAGTTAAATATTTAAATAAATATGAATTTGTCACTGTGTGTCTATGACTATTCTAAGCACTGGAGCTGATGAATCAGCAAGGTAGTGATGAGAAAGCAAACAAACAAACAAAAATGATAGAGATACGGTATAGTGAACAATTTCTTCTTCAAGTGAACTGACAAAAAAAGAATAATAATATAAAGATTAATAAGGCAAGAGATACTAACTAATGAGGTGGTAAGAGCTATTATTGTGATTCGTAGTTATTTGGTAATTTGCCACCAAAATTTCTACTAAGATTAGTTAGTCTCGTGTATTTTATGATCTCCTCAAGGGGAAAGTGCTCATTTAGTCAACATGTTTATTCTTTTAATACATCACAATCACTGTTACAAGTCCCAGAATAAGAAACTGTACACACATGTCCACATACAGAATATCCCAGTCAATGAATGAGCTCTGAGAAGAAATTCTCTTTTTATGAGGTTACCATTCTCAAACAAGTAACAGTTTAGGGACACTGTTAGAAATATTTGTACTTTTATGTAAATATGAAGTAAAATTATCTTTTTTCATGACAATTTTTACAAAGAAATGACCATTTCTTGTGCTGATGTTCTAGTTTTCTTATTTTAGCCGAGGGTATTAAAGTATTCAATTATCCTCAGTCATTTTTAAGATTTCATGCTTTCTTTTTTCATATTTATTTATGATCTTACTCAGAAGCAAACCAGCAATAAAAATACATCAATGAAATGCTTTATTTTAAAATAACAACAGTATGATCATGGAGTTTAAATAGTAGAGGTGTTATAAAAAATAACATATTTTTGTGATAAAGCCATCATTTTAAATGTGAAATCTCAGTGTATTCTAAAGCATAACTAGGTAGAAAAGCATTGTAAGTATCATTTTAAAATCTCTGCATTGATGTATCATTATGTTAAATTCTATAGCATAAAAGTAAGATGAAATCTCTCTATGTATGAATATATATATATACAGGCATTACAGAAAATATCACAGTGCTTTAAGAACTATAATAAAATATATCCAATACTCCTTAATGTCTACTTGGTGCGAATAACAATCAGTTATAAAATATAATGAGAGGAAAAAACCATTGATAGTAGCAACAAAATAGCTGAAGTACTGAAGATAATCTTAACAAGAAATGGGAACCATGCATATGAAGAAAACTATAAAAGGCTGAGAGACATAAAAGAAAATTTAAACAAATGGAAAGTTTTGCCATATTCTCTTCTTTTTCCTATTTGTAGTGCTCTGGATTGAACCAAAGACTTCACACGTGCTAAGCCTGTATTCTCCATTGACCTCTGCCCCCTGCCAGGTTCTAGTATTTTCTTGAATAACAAAGCCCCAACGATATAATTAGTACAATTCCTCCAATATTAATTTTATTAATTTGTTGGTAAAATATACATAATAATTCTAGAAACACATTAATGCAAAGAAATGCATACAACCATGTTTCTAAATTATTAAATCACATTATAATTCTAATAATATGAAAATAAAGCAGGTGTGCTTAAAACAAAGTAGAACAGAACATCTAGAAATCTATCTAAATCCATAAAGATTTTTAATCTGATAAAACTTTTCAATTTAAGTAAGAAAATATGAACTAGTAAATTAAAAATGGCAATATATAGTAACTTGGAAAACAATTAATTAATTTGTAGTCCTGTCTCACACACAATAAATTCCAGACAAATAAAAAATTAAAGATGAAAAATCAACCACAAAGTGTTAAGGGAAAACAAGACAAGATATAGCAAAACAAAACAAAAACACATGCAGAATTATTTTATAATGTTACAAGATGAAAGCTATCTAAGTGTGCTACAAAATTCCAGAAGCCCATAATAATATAATGATTAACTAAACTATACTAAAATTTAATATTTCTACTTGAAGAAAAAAGAATTTCAAGTGACAAGGGCTAAACTGGAAACATTTGCAACTTACACTACAAGGCGTTTTCTCTAACACGTAGACATTAACATCAATTATTGAGAAGCTTCAAAAATTAAACAATTTGTTAAGCTCACAGAAAATGAAATGTACGCAGTGTGACCAAAAAATACAGTTAACATTATACTGTCTTTATAGTTTTATTAAAATGAAAGATATACTGGGATTAATCCACCTCAAAATTCTCCCCCTTGCTTTGAACACAACTATCCTCTCTTTTTGGCTACTTTCTGAAATACTTTTCGAAGTCTTATTTCATGAGTACCCTTAGTTCTTGCTGCCTCGATGTCATTTATCAATTCAAACCATTTACCTTTGATGTTCATTTTGACTTTGGGGAAGATATACGTGTCAGATCTGGTGAACAAGGTAGATCATTTTAATGTTTTTATGAGCACTTTAATGTTTTAATAGCTTTCTTGTTGACAACCTGGGCAGTAGCATTCACGAGTTTTTTTTGTTTTGTTTTTCCTTGTAAAACTATGCATAGTCATGGAAGAGGACTTCCAGAACTGGAAGTGGCAAAACTTTATATGTTTGGGAAGATAATGATTGTGAGAGAAGTAGGGGGAAAGAAATGAGAGAGAGAAAGATTGATTTGTGGTAATAGGAATTGAACCCAGAGCCTTCATACTGAACTACCTTTTCTACATTTTTTTTTTTCATACAGTGTCTTATTAATTTATTAGATTGCCCAGGCCATGCTCAAACTTGTGTTCATCCTGCCTCTGCCTCCCAGAGCGCTAGGTATGCACCACCACTCCTGGCTCCATTTTTAAAGGAATTATGCCCTCCCCGTTTTTGTTATGGGGTGAATTATGCCCTCCCCAAACTTCATACGTTGAAGTCTTAACCGCTGTGCTTCGCAGTGTAACTGTATCATGTGATAGGACTGTTAAAGAGGTGAGTAAGAAAAAATGAAGTCATTTGGATAGACCCTAATTCAAGGTAACTGCTGTCTTTAAGAAAAAAGGAAATTAGAATAGAGGATGCTGTAAACTGAGGGCAACTGTATGAGGATATGTTGTGAAGTGGTCATTGGAAGCCAAGGAGAGAGGCCACAGAAACAGCAAGTAGGCTAATACCTTGACTTTGGACTTCTAACCTCCAAGAACTGTGAGGAAATAAATTTCTATTGTTTTAGCCATCTAGTCTCTGGTGTTTTCTTATGGCACCCTTAACAGACAAATATACTACCATTTGCATAAAAATAATATAGAGGCATGTGTGTACATATTTGCTTACATACGTATAGGAAAATCTATTGCAGGATAGACATACCAGTCATAGTGCTTTTTCTGGGGAAAACAACTGTGTGATTGATGAAAAGATGAAAGACTTTTGAAAAGAGGGATGTCCTTCAAACCAGAGGAAGAGACTGAGTAGTAGCCCCAGTCCATTCATTAGCATGTCAGCTGAAGGGAAATCATCTATCTATACAGCACCTCAGTTAGACGTCTAGAGTGCCATATGACTACAAAATGACTTCCTGGTATCTACAAATGAAGGTGATGAGCATTATATTGTTTGAGAAATTTTTATCTGCTCGAGACAAAAGCAACAACCAAGGAATAGTAAATATGAGAACATTCATTATCTAACCAAAGTATGATTGTACCATAAGGACTAAAGTTCAGAAGAAGCTGAGGATAAGAAAATGTTTTTAGTTGTGTCCTGAACAAGGAAAAAAAAAAAAAGAACTAAGCGGTAATCCTATTGATTATGAGCAGATGGTATAAAGTTAGCAAACAAGAAAGAGAGGAAATAGGAATTTCCTATTTTATTTCTGTCTTCCCTGTCAAAGAGAATGATCTTCAGACTGGAAAGAGTGGAAAATATATTGGGTATGGGGAATTGAAACTGAAAGATAAGTGAAGAGATTGTAAAAGAGCACCCAGCTACTCAAAATGAATCCAATTTTCTGAGCCTGGATGAATTGTTCTAAGATGCTGCGAGAACTTGTAGCTGAGAGCCCTTGGCTGCCATCAGTAATCATTAAGGGGATGTTAGAGTTGAATAAATGTTATCCTGGTTTCAAAAAGTTTCAGAAGGTTCCTTCCACAAACCTTTTATTCTTTTATTTTTCAGATTGTGTGTCGTTATAGAATTAAGGCAACGTTCTAGTGCTAGTGGTTATTCAGTGGAGATAGGAGCGTGTGGCAAGTAGATTAGTAATTAGTAGGAAACAGATTAGGTTCTCATGGAATAGAGCCAACTCCAGAGCTGGTGCAGCTTTCTTTGTTCTTCCAGATGGCTTTGTCCCATATCTCTATATGGCCTTTTTGGTGAGGAGGGGGATTTTCCTTATGTACATGTTTCCTTAAATAGTACATGACCTTCTCAGGGTATAAACGATGCTCTATTTTATATTCTGAGCTTTTAATATATTATTTCTTAATTTATATTTGGTCGGCACATAATAATTATACATATTTATGGAGTAAAATGGAGTATTTCAAAACATGTATGCAATGTGTAATAACCAAGTCAGGGTATTTTGCATGTCCATCACTTCAAACACGTATCCTTTCTTTGTGGTAAAAACATACAAAATCCTCCTTTCTAGTTATTTTAAAATATATAATACAGCAGTGCTTCCCATAATCACCACGCCGTGCAAGAGAATACCAAAATTTATTTCTCTTGTCTGACTATAATTTTGTACCTGTGCAAAAAAGGATAAGAAGTGGAAGGTTTAGGCTGGACAGAGCATCCGTGGCATCCTACCCCACATCTAATGATAGCTGTGTCACAGGAGAAAAGCTCTACAGTGAGGCTTGGTGGCTTGTTGATTCACATTAGCTGAGGAGGTTGGTAAATAGGTATTAGCTAGAGGCCAATCTTCATTTACTCACTATAAACTCTTTTCATTGGTCCAGTCTTTTTGAAATTATGGAGGTCATAGATACACTCAGAAAATTTATGAATCATATAATATTGATTGAACACTGTGCCAAGGTTTTGTTAGGGATGACACAGTCTACCAGAGAGGCTCAGTTCTTACTATGAGAACATGTGCAGTCTGACAGAGGTGGAAGATAAATAGCTTTAAATAAATCAGAGAAACTATCATGGCTGCTCCAGGATTTCCTTATAGGACAAGTTTAGTGTCAGTAATCTGGTGGAAGGTGTGGCTGTGAGGTTTGTTTTGAAACCGTGCACAGCCAAAACAATGATCTTACATAACTATGTGTTTATTTAGAACAAGGGATGCTTTGGAAGATTATGGCAGGGTGAATTGATGTGCAGCTTCTGGACAAGGAGTGTTATAGCAGAGAAAGTACAGAGAACACCGGGGGTCATGCCAGAGGCTCTTCACCTCATCTACGTTTATCTGTCATGTGACTTAATTTAGTGGACTTGATGTCCTGCCAGGTCATAAAGTAAAGGAATAAGTAGGGAAGAAAAAAATCAAATGTTGCAAGTGGAAGGGACAGTACCTACCAAGTTTCTAGAAGTGAGATCATGGTCTTTAAGGTCAAGACTAGCTCTCTGACTAGAAGACAGACTGAGAATAAGAGACCGCAACAGGATAAACACATGGAGACTGAGCACAAAGAACTGAGTCACGGCAAAGGTACAGTCTATACTTTATCCTCTGATTAATGGAAGCAAATATAGAATTTTAGTGCTAGAGTGCAGCATAACCATGACCAGTTTCCATCTGAAACTTGATATCTTGGGCCAGGGAACAGATTGGCGGGAGGAAGTCCAGTTTGTGCCGAGCTGTCACAATGGCAGAAGATACCGGTTGCCCTCCAAATGACAATCAGCAGAGCAGGATCTGTGAGATGTTTGCATGGCAGTGTTGATAGGAATCAGGGCTCCATTGCACAGGAAGAATGAAAAAGTGGAGGACTCACGTTGAATTTCTAGGTTTCCAACATGGTATTCAGGTTATTTGCTCTGGAAGACCATTGGAATGATAGCAGGTTTGCATTTTGGAAAATAGATGAAGAATTCAATTACAGGTGATAATAAGGTAATAAACTACAGGGAATTTATACACACACACATACACATATATACATACAGATATATATCTCTATATATATCGGCGTCTAGATAAATCTCTTTTTTTTTTTAACACTTTCTTTTAAGACCCTAATGTGTATGATGGGGCACTCTTGTGACCTCAGCACTTGGGAGGCAGAGGAAAGAGGCTTGTGAGTGCAAGACCAATCTGAGTTACATAGTTAGATCAAGGTCAGCCTGGACTACACAGAAAGTCCCATGTCCAAAAAAAAGAATCTTATGGATTTAATGGAAACAAATAAACATGAGTACAACAATGTTCATGAAATGCACAAACCCCCTCTATGGATTCTAGATTAAATGGATCTACAGGGAAATTAATAGAGAGTATGTGTAGTTCAAGAATGGAAAGTATTCAAGAATAGAAGGCTCAGTGTGGGAACCCGAGGGCAAAATGGACAGAGAACAATCCTACAAGATGACTAAGGAAGAGAATCCAAAGCCAGTTCAAAGGAAAATACAAGAACGCCGGTCATGGAAACAAAGTGAGGAAAGGTTTTAAGCATGTGGAATTTGTTAACAGTGTTAAAATGTAGGAGAAATAACTACTACACTGAAAGTACAAATGAGGGCATATAAGTATTTTATGCAGCTAGAATGATAAAATAGGCCTCATAAGGAGCATTTTTTTTTATTATTTTAGTTTATCAGTACATGTGTGTAGTACATAATGTTTACATTCCTTATATGGAGGTGGTACACTTAATTCCTTTTTCTTCATCCCTTACCCCTTTCTTTCCTCCCCTCTTCTTCCATTTCTTTAGCCCCTTCTCCTCTGAGAATGATCTATCTTACTACTTCCTATTATCTAACTTTTATTTTGTCCTTTATTTTTTCTTGGGTTTCTCTTGTGATAAACAATTCAATATTTAAGCTTGTGTGTCTGATTTATTTCACTTAACATTATGGTCACAGATGCATTCATTTTTCTACAAATAACTGAAGTCTATCCTTTATGACAGACTAGTAAGAACTCCACAGCGTGTAAAAAGAGAAAAAAGCATGGAAGGAAAAAATGGAAACGAAGCTTTTGTAAATAAGGAGGGAGGAGGAGTTGAAGAGATAGGAGAGGAATGGGGAAAAAAGAAGCAGCAAGATATATCATGTACAGGTACAAATTCCCTATGATGAATGTTATTTACATCTAAAATGTACCATTAAAATAAAATTTTTTAAAAAAGAAAAAAATCACAAAAATATAGTGGATTAAAACAAGCAAAACCTCTCCTGCATTTTCTGTTGATGGACATACTGACTGCATGCAAGATCAAGCTATTATGAATTGTGCCGCTCTAAAGATAGGTATGCATGTATCTTTACAATATGATGTCTTTAACTCTTTTGGGAAGATATGAGGAAGGGGAATAGCTGGGCCAAATGGAATTTCTATTTTTAGTTTTTTGGGGAATTTCCATATTGATTTCCATAGCGGTCACACTAGTTTACATTCCTGTGATCAGTGTATGGTTTCTTTTGACCCCACAGCCTCTCCAGCGTTTGTTATTTGATTTCTTCATGATGCCCGTTCTTTCTGGGATAAGATGTGATCTCAGTGTTGTTTAATTTATATTTCTCTAATGGCCAGATATGTTGAGGTTTTCTTCATATCTTTATTAGCCATTTGTATTCCTTCTGTGAAGTGCCTATTTATTTTGCTTCTCCATTTTTTTAATTTGGTCTTTTATTTGGGGGGGGTCTAATTTTTTTTAGTTCTTATGTAGTCTAAATATGAGTCCTCCATTTGAGGAGTCATTCCCCCAAAATTTTTCTTATTTTTCAGGTTGTCCTTTCACTTCACTTGCTGTTTCTTTTATTGTGTGAAAGCTTTTTAATATAGTAAGATCCCATTTGTTGATTCTTGGAACTATTTCCAGTGCAACCAGGGTTCTGTTCAGAATGTCCTGTCTATGCCTGTGACTTCATGAGTTTTACCTGTCTTGTCCTCCAGCAGGGTAAGTGTTTCTGGTGTAACATTTTTAGCTGTTTGGTCCATTTTGATTTTATTTTAGTACATGGTGAGAGATATGGGTCTAGATTCAATATTCCACATGCGGACAACCAGTTTTCCCAACACCATTTACAAAAGAGGCTATCTTTCCTCCAGTGTATTTTTGGCCCTTTTCTCACAGGTCAAATAGTTGAATGTACATGGAACTGTTTCTGCATCCTTTATTCTGTTCCACTGATTCTCACGGTCTGTATTTGTGCCAGTACGTGCTGCTTTTATTCCAGTAGTTTTGTAATGTAACTTCAAGTCTGGCATTTGTAATGCCTGCTCTTTTGTTCTGTTCACCTGAGATTGCTTTTGCTATTCTGAATCTCTTCTGGTTCCACATGGATATTAGGATTGCTTTTTCAAGTTTTGTGAAGAATACTGTTGGAATTTTGAGTGAGACTGTGTAAGAACTCTATGTCAATTTTGGAATTATGGCCATTTAAATTATATTGGTTCTGTCTATCCTGGAAAAGGGGATATCTTCCTATTTTCCGATGTGCTTTTAAATTTCCTTTTCTGGAATTCCATGATTTTCACTGTAGTGGTCTTTTATTTCCTTATTTAGGTTAATTTCTAAGTACTTAATTTTTCTTGGCGCAATTGTGAATGATATTATTTTTCTAATTTCTTTCTCAGTGGGTTCATTATTAGTGTACAGGAATGCTATTGATTTTTGTGTGTTCATTTTTGTATCCTGATACATTACTGAATGTGGATATTAATTCTAAGAATATTTGGTGGATTTTTTGAGGATATTTTATGTAGAGGATTATGTCATCTGCAAATAATGGTAATTTAAGTTCTTCCTTTCCTGTGCACATGCCTTTTATTACTTTTTCTGGCCGAGTTGTTCCTGATAAAGTTTCAAGTACTATGTTGAACAGGAGTGGTGATAGAAGACATCTCTATGAGGAGAATTTAAATATTACTAAATGCATAAAGTTGACTGGAAAATGACAGCACAGGAAAATTTTTATTTAACCAAACTACATGAGAGAGTTTAAGGTCAACATATGAGGGTCAATAGAGGAATCTTTGCCTTCAGTCATGAACATAGAAGTGGATGAATATGCAGTAACCCTACCCCTAGGCTTAGGCAGCTCTACAAGTTAAGATCTGTGTCTTTGTAAAGCAGATAGCTTAAAAATACTGGTGTATAAGATAATGTAAGGTGAACAATTTTGATTCAGTAACAGTAAGCAGTAGTAATATTAATAGTTTGATTTCATAATTCAGAGATATTCTAGACATTACGATGCCGAGAAATGAAGGTTCCTTAAACCGGTAGCTCCTCAGTGAAGTGGAAGGGGCACAGAGGGTAGCTGGTGAAATGCCTGTATATTAAAAGACTAATCAGGCACCAACTAAGGATTGGAGCTGGGTGACTCAGACTTCTATAAAAATTAAAAATCTGAGCATTAGAAAATATGAGAAAACTGTATTTCCCAGTCATTTTTGGATTCTGTAATTACTTAAGCCAATTAGTTTTTCTTTTTCTCTCCTCATCTTACCATCTTAACAAACTTTAAAGAAGACGTTATATTATGGCCATTCAGTGCTGAAAATAATTATAGGTAAGTGTGTAGGCAGATAGATGCTTGAAATAGATTTGTATCTATACAAGATAGATTTAAATATATTTTAATCTTAACTACTTAGATACTATAAGATAAAATAAAAGATATTTGCTTAAACAACTGCTAATGATACCAAAAAATAACAAGGACTATATCAGGTTGTTGCTAGAATATACAGCAGTAGAAAGGCGGTTTAAAAGTAATAGTTAAAATAAAAACCTTCTTATTTCCAGAATTATACGACATAAAGAGTTTTCACCAATCTCTCAATACTCTATCATTGCCTTGAAAATCTTATGGAAAATGGAGATGCAATTCTTTTAATTTATAAAGAAAAATAATAGCTTCTATGAAAGCCTAGGCAAACAATATGTTGTTAATAATAATAAAACCTAATGCAACTGATAATAAAACCAAGAACTTTTCTTGTGTCCTGGATAATTTTTTAGTGCTATTGAGAAAGAATGGCTTAAAATGAAAAGAAACTTCTAATTCAAAGACAGAATTGTACAAATTGATCTGTCTCTTATGTGTGATGTTATTCATACAGAGTTGTAGATGAAACATTCCAGTCTTGTCTCTTTTTTCTCAGCTGTGGGAGAAAAGAAGGCTGTACCTATACTGGAACTTTCTTTAGAACATCTAGCTACAAGATTTTATTCCAGCTAGAATCCTAGTGCTTTTTGACTATGCCAAGAAATGGGGGAAAAAAGGATGCCTAAGACCAAAGCTTAAATGCAGTAAAGAGAAGGAAAGGCTGTACATTTCTATGGCCCTGTGTAACTCAGGTCCAGAATGACTCACTGCTTTCAAACAAGGATCAGCTTTAAAAATTAGCCCATTTTCCTCTACTTCAGGCTTTAGTGTCCACATCAGCCAAACCAAGCACAGAGCTCACTTTGAAAGAAACCCTACAGCAGACAGCAAAGATTGACCACAAAGGCCCATTTGTGAAGAGATTATCAATAAGGCAGCTTGTGGTTAGGTACCTTATGATTTGGGGACAAAATAGATTCATAGAAGTCATGGTTCTTTCAACATATTTTTAAAGCTTTTAACCATATGAAAATTGGTATTCAATCTCATACCAAAATTAGTGTGTACAGAGCATCTTCAAGTAAACTCATTTATATGTAAGCAAGTAGTTAAATATAGATACACTAACCATGATTAACATCATGATCATCCAAAACATTACTGATAAGTTATATATACAAACACATTGACTACATCTAGCATACAGACCTTGATTTCTAATACTAGCCCTGCTAAAAGGGTCTGAGGCTCTACAGACCAATGAATGATTCAATGGTTGAGGCATGAAAAACCTTTTGATGTCAGAAAGGAAAAAAGGTTTTTAAAAATTATATTGGGGCGGGGTGGTTGGGAATTTAGATCAAGTGGTAGAGTGCCTGCCTAGCAAGTGCAAGGCCCTGAGTTCAATCCCCAGCACCCCTGAAAAGATGATATGGGACATATCACAAAGACATGGGGGCCAGGATGAAGGGGGCTCCCACTGGCCACATCCAGAACAATTTGGACATCACAGTAAATCAGAGTGGTATAGAATTTTAAACCCATCAAAGAACTAAACCTGCTGGTCCACACCAATGATAAATGGATTGATGAGTAAATGATGGGGGGGGCAGTGCACAGAGGCTCAGATGTTGAATATGGAGGTCATTTGGAGTTGGAAAGTCATGATTTTTCAGCCATCATAGTAAAAATCACATCAAGCAAGAAGTATAAATGGATGATGAATTGAGTAAGAAATTATCATGAAGAAGCAGAACATTTACACGGTCATAAAGAATCTACTTACAGATTTCTGATTGGTATAAATATAGTACAGAAATTAAACAGCATATTGCCTGGATGAACAAAAATGACATCACCAAAGAGAGCAGATAGATATGATATGCCTATAGACAGGATGGGATGACCCAAGAAGGCCACACTGACACGAATATATAGTGCTAGTCATGATTGTGAGAAAACACCAGAAAAATCAAAAAATCAAAATGAAGAATGCTCTACTTAAAAGAGACTTTATTCTTTAAAAAAATTAATGTTAAAAAAGATATGAGAAGTGTTTAAAATTAAAAGAAATTGAGAGAAATAGTATCTAAATATAATAACTAGTTCTAAAGTAGATTTCAATAAGGAGGAAATACATACTATTAACACAGGATTGAGTCAAGAGGTAAAACAATAGATCATTTAAAATAGTCTATCAAACCGGTAATGTCGCTATGATTGTGTAAAAGAAAAACCCCCATTTTCGAGAAATACACATTGAAGTTTTTAAGGGTAAAGGGTTTTGATGTATGAAATGTACTTTCAAATGATTAGAAACTAAAACAAGCATACACCCAATAAGGCAATAGTGTAAATTATTAACAAGATATTGGGTGAAAGTTGAATTTGTTTCTACTCTTGATGTATTTTAGCCAATTTTATGTAAGTGTAAAATTTCTTTGAAATAAAAAGTTTTTAAAAATACCCTCTGGTAGATCTTTGAGCTTAAAGGTATAAAATATATGGTTGTATCATCCCGGAGATAAATTATAATTAGGGATGAAGGAGCCAACATGTATGTATAAAACAATAATGTCAGGGATCATCATAAAATGATGAAATAATACCAATAAAATATTTGTTTTTCATTTTGCCCTTTTCAGTAGACTTTCAGTGGTCTAAGACTTGAAAATAAACAAGAGGTAACTATTGATGGTAGGTTAATATTTCCATTAAGTGGCTGTACAGGTAATTTGATGATCTTGATGTCTAAAATGCATTAGAAAATAGAAATCAGAAAAATGTTTCCATTCTTACTGATGGTACTAAGTGTTCCCAGTGTGTGTTTTATTTGTAACATTTCACATAAAACATTAATGTGGAAAATTCAAAATCTGTGTTGTCACCGGAGCCAACCAAATCAGAAAGATGGAGGACCAGGGACAGCAGAGAATAACTCATGTATTGCATTGCATAGATAAATTTTAATACTCAGCAAGCAGTATTTTATTTCTGAGAAATTTTGTGTTACTATGGCAACATGAAATGGCATTAGTACACATGTGGAAGACAATAATGAATTCGCAGGTTGTAAGAAGAATGCAGTGAAAACACACATACAATAGTGCATCATCCCTGACAGCCATGAGGAGCAAGCTGAAAACAACACGTAATTCTACAACCTAAGATCTCAGACCTGAACTACTCGTGGAGTATTCGGAACCAAGATATCCAGGCAACCCGCAGAGTATTACAACCTCATTTGTATTTGGGAAAACAGTGTGGTGCTGCGGCATGCTCAGGTGGCAGAGCTGGAAGAAATGAAAGCAAAGATCTGTGTCTTGAGGTTCCCACACACTCTTGTCATCTCCAGAAGATGCAGTCTTCTCTCCCTTGGAGAGCTGGTGGTTCTCAGGAAGTTATTTGATACCCATTTCGATTGCCCCAACATTCGTCCTCCCTCACAATACCCTGATTTGGTTTAGAGCAAATACTTATTCATCACATCTTCTAGTCTAGGTGGAATTATAAATCCATTCCGGTGGGGATGCTTCAGTATGCTAGTAACTTCTTTCTAGATGGTTTTTCCTTCTCACCCCCTCTTGTAATTAGCTACAAATTTTGCCCTAATCTAGGCCAGTCAGATGCTATTTTGGCTAACTTTGAACCTTAAGTAAAGTTTAAATACAAGCAAGGCTGCAAGAAAATAAATAAGTGAAAATTAGACAGTTTGGATTTAATCATCCAGTTGATGGTACCCGTATTAGTCTATTTTATGAGAATATTCCTGCTGCCCATACCCTGTGCGTGTCTTCCCATCAAGATACTTCATCAGCAACTGTCTTCTGATTTAACTGAATCAGATTTGTTTTCATTGTTTGTAATCAAATAAAACTTAGCCACAAAGTTAATACACACACACACACACACACACACACACACACACACACTCACCCCTACCCACCCCAGACCTGAATGTCTGCTAGACTAATCTTAAAAGGCCTTTTCTTTTAAGGAGTTTTAATTGACAAAATTGGTGGAATATTTAGGAAAGACTTTTTGATCATTATTTGTTTTTTCTCTTACTCTGGGTTACACTAGATTTCATCCAGTATTTAAAAAAAGGGATCCATATGTTTGTCTATTTATCTCTATATAAATACATGTATGTATAAATGTATATAAAATATACAGATACACATATATAAACATACAATACATACATATATGTACTCACAACCTTCTACACAGGTACACAACAGTTTATAGATATATACACATATATACTTCTCTAGACCTTTAGCTAGATCAATACATATTAACACTATAGTTACACTCTAAGTATGCATTCAATAGATTATACATAATGTAAAATGTATAAGAAATATTAATATGTAACACTAGAAAAACAAAGAAAATTACATGAAAAATATATTGCTATCATCATTGTTTGTACAGACTCTGGGGCCCAGAGAGATGAAGTAATTTCCTGAAGTCTCACAGCTGTGGCTGCTGAAGCTGGACCTGAGGAGGCCACCTGGTTCCGGAGATTTATTCTTAATTTCCAATCTGTCCCACCATTCAAACCTGACAGCTGGTATTTTGTCTTTGTTTTGAGGTGATGGGGATCAAATTTAGGGTCCGGCACATGCCACATAAGCACTATCCTACCGAGTTACAGTGCCAACCCTGGTATCTAGCTTTTGAAAGATTATTAAGCTCTTGCCTAAGTATTTAAATCACAAATTCAATGCAATATGATTCTGTTGAACTATAATTTTGGAGCAGGCAAAAACCTAATATATCCTTAAAATCTGAAAAAAAGAAAAAATGAAGGAAGAAAAAACAAAAAGGAAAGCGGAGAGGAAGAGGAGGAAGAAGATGAAAAGAAGATGAAGAAGAGGGGGAGGAGGAATGAGGAGGAAGAGGAAAGAAGGAAGAAAAAGAAAAAGTTGAGGGAGAAAGCAAGAGAAGGGGAGGGAGAGGAAGAAGAGGAAGAGGAGGAAAGAAAGTGCCAATAGAACAATATTGCCTACAGCAAAGCAGTCCAGCCAACCCCTCTAGAATGCATCTTAGCAGAGTCATCTTTCTGGTTCGCTTCCAATCCTAGAAAACACACCTGCTATTTCAACCCTAGAGTTCCTCGATGTCTTTATGCCTAATGATAACTTCGCTCTTCACCACCACAGCTGCCCACTAAAGAATACAGATGTTACTTTTCCGATTAATGCTATTGCTCTCAAGTTTTTAAATCATTCATTTCATTCTCAGATTCCCAGGTTCTATATTTCCAACGTGCTATGCCACCTCCACATTTGTTTGCTCTATCAAGATTTACTTTTACATTTCCACAAGCCATTACCTCACTTCTTTCCTCCTTCAGCTTAAATGCCACAGTCTGATTCTGTAATCACCTTGAATTTTCCTTCAGTCCTGGTGTACCTCTCTTCTTTAAAACTTTGCTGGATAAAAATAAACAATTACACAGCCTAGTTTTCTTTGCAGTTTTGATGACAGGGGTCAAGTGAGTTCTCAGTACTTTCCTGCAGTCTGCTCTTGGTCCCTGATCAGCCAGCTCTCCCTTTCGTCAAATGCCCCTGTCTTGATACGTCCTCTCTCTTCACACCCCTGGTGCCACTTGTTTCTTAGTAATTATCTGTTTTTATTCCCTGGAAACATGTAATTAAAAGAGGTTTAAATGACACCAAAATTTCCAGTGTCTCTTCATCAGCCTATCGCCTGCTTTCCGTCAGTATTAATCTCATCTAAGGAAACCTCTCCACCTGTGCGTAGCATCCTTCTGACCGGCTTGAGGACTGCACGCCTACTCTTACTCCTTGTCTCTCCTCCACGGATGAATGTATCCCATCTACTGCTGCCTAATCACCCTGCTTTACATCTGCAGTCCGTTCCACTTTACTTCTGCACATGTCCCTTGCTGTTGAATCGTTTTCAGTTGCACAGACGTCTCCAACCTTAAAAAACAAAACTAACTGGAATTCACATGCCTCGTTCAGTTCAGGTCCTTTTGGCTGCTTCCAATGTGAGGAAACTCTCCAAAAGATTTCTCTAGATTTGCTGTATTCTCAGCCATCTTCACATTCCCTCTTTAACAGTTCTCTGTTTTCCTCCCTCCCACACCACTGAAACCATTGTTACGGTTATAGAAAAATCACAGAGTCTCCAAATCCAATGATCAGTTTTTATGTCTCTCTTAATTTGTCAACAATGTTTGATATAGTTGATTGATATTTTCTTCATCCAAGACTTTTCCCTGAACTCCAAATTCGTATTTGACCTCACCCTCTATTTATATTTCTCATAGACATTTCATGATATCCAATATATATACTTTGATCCTAATCCTCCTAACTTGTTTTTTCTTTGTTATTTTCTTACAGTAAATCACACTGTTATTCACACAGTTTCAGAAGGCCAAACCCAAGGTGGCTGGGCTCTCTCTCTCTCTAACCCCGATCCACCCAATTTTATCACTGCTTTGTGTTTCTACGATTACCTCCACAGTCTAAACTACCATCACCTCTGAGTTGGGCCCCCACAACAATCTCCTAACTTCTCTTTACTCTTGACCCCACCTGCACTAACTTTGTACAACAGCCAGAGTGATCTTCCTAAAAAGAAACAACAAGAAAACATTCTCCCAGTCAAAACCCTCCAACAGCATCCCATCAAATGCAGGATAAAAAAAAAAATCATTAGGAGGGTCTCCAAGGCTGCTCATCATCCCGCTATACTCTCCTCTCTGACCTCGCCTCCTCACACTTCCGCCAGCCATCACCATGCCAGCCACCCTGCTCTTTCTGCTTTCTTGGGCTTCTCCCTTTCTTAGGTTTCTGTCTCCAGACTCTTCTCCCAAGTCCTCCACGCCCTACTCACTTCAGTACTTTATCCTATAAGGCTTATTCTCTCACAGCCCTTCTTTATCTAGCTCATCTAAAATAAGCACATTTTCTGTCATTCTGTAATCTCCACTCTACTTTTTAAAATTTTTTTTACTGTCATTACACCATGACATTGGTGTAATGACATTGGTGTAAAAGTATCATATACTTTTAATTTCACTGTGTTTTTCTATTACTAAATGGTAAGATTAATGAGGGCAAGAAATCCAATGTTACTGTTTTTTGTGTATTCTTAACCCTGAAAAAAAACTTATACGTATTGTCGAATAATTGAATTAATGATTTGCTCTGAACAATGAATTTTTTGTTAAAATAATATACAACATAATGCTTTGAGTTTGAGATTGGATGGAGATAAGGATTTTGATTATTGCCATCATCATCAAATGCGTTTTAATACCTATTGCATACCATAAATAAACTAGGTCCATGGGGAGTAGAAAATACTCAGTGTGCAATAAATGGTGGAGGTTTTTAAAGTTATAATCACTAGTCTTTATTTTATCATCTGGCTCCTAGTACTCCACATACATGATGGGCTTATACTTAGAGATTAACATAAACTATCATTTTTATTCCTATGAGTCTTTAAGGTAGATATTTTTATCCTCAATTAAAACTGAAGAATGGAAGCTCATAAAGAATAGCTAACTTTCTAAGAGGCCCCTTCTGTGTAAGGAATGGGACCAATCAAGCCCAAATTTCTCACCACACCACAGAAGCTCTTCTATCCCATACTTCCACTTTTAAACATAGAAGTTCCCTAGCAGTAGAATTTTGTAGCTGAAATGCAGAAAAATTTGAACAGAGACTGGGTGAATGACACAGCCTGAAATTCAAAGTACCAATTTCTGGTCACCAAACAGACTTCATGGAGATTTCCAAGTTCAGCTTTGAAGGAAATATAGTTTAATACGGAGACTGGGCCACAAGCAGAACTGTGAATACTTATTGGTAAGATAGAGAGTTGCCCAACTGTCCATTCCTCATGCAGTAGCAAGATTGAAACTAGGAAAGGACATGAGGAGAGATCGTGACTTTAAGAACAAGCCCAGGAGTTTAAACACTGCTAAGAGGGCACTGTATGAATCAGTTTTTCTGTAACAAACAACCTTTAAATCTTAGTGGCTTGCAAAAGTGGAGATTGATTTTGGCGTTCATAATTCCGCAGGTGGGGTGTTCTTGCGGACCTGAGTAAGTTTGGCCTGGGCAGGCTGGACTGCAGGTTTCTGGCCTAGATTCAAGTGTGTTCCACCTGTCATCATTTGGGATTCATCCCAGAGATGTAGTGGCCATGGAAGCATGATAGTCTCATGATGGAGCACAGGAGCACAGAGGAAATGCATGCCCCTGAAGGTCTCAGTTCAAACTGGCTGGCAAATCCTCACTTTGCCACATTGTGTTGCTAAAATAAGTCCTCCCCATAATGACATTGACTGCACACAGCAAACGGGGAAGGAGTGATGAACTGGGAATAATGATCCAATGAAACACAGGTGGTACATAGTTTAAGGTTTGTGACAATATTGGAAAAAGTAATCACAAAATAGGATGTACTCGGTATATTAGTTAAGGCTCACCAGACAGGACTTGGTGACAGCCTGGATGTGAAGAGAGAAAAAGCAAACTCAAGGTGACACCCAAGATCTGTTAAAAGATAATTTAAGAGAAATAAATATGGAGGAGAGATGCTGAGTTTGGTTTTTTGCTCTTTGATAAGTTCCGATGTCATTTTATAATTAGAAACCCAGTTTGTTCTCAGAGCAAATTCCAGGCTGCATGATGCGCTTTGCATTTGGCACAGAACATCGACTTATTTTGTGGGATGGTTAACTGTGATGGTCCTCTTTGTTGGCATAAGAGATGCCTAAATGTTCATTAAAGAGCACTGTAGGGTGTGTCTGAGTGGATCACTGAAGCATGACCAAGAGGACTGTATCTGGCCCCTAGGCCCTTTCTCTCTTATTTCTTTCCCTTTCTTTCTGTTTCCAGGCTGCCTTGAAGTGAGCAGCTTTGCTCCACCAAGCTCTTCCACCATGCTGTTTCTGCCTTACAGCTAAGGACTACAACGTCTGGAGCTAGGAGCCAAAATAAACCTTTTCTCCTTTAAATTGTATATGTCAGGTATTTGTCTCAGCAACAGAAAGCTGACTGAGGCATTGTGTGTATCAGCATTATTTCCTGATGCTGTGCTCTTAAAATGAATGCATGCAATTAATATTTGTATGTGTTCTGCCATCCCCTTGTGCACATGCCTGTGTCATACTTACCACCGTCTTTCAGTGGCCATCTCACAAATTCACTTCTCACCTACACTGTTCCTGTATTCATTATACATCTCCAGTGTCTCAAAAGGAGGCTGAGATTTTAGGATTTAATTTCTCAGCCTCTACCACAGAGACAGGCAAGAGAGAAAGGCAATTGTAGTGGGGGTGTGGGGTGAATCATCAAATACAGTGCTTGCCACATTTCATAGTAACCAATATAATTTACTGCTAAAGATGTAAAATATCTAATCAATTATTTTTAATCTTTTGACTGAGAAATTTGGGAAAATTGCTGGGCTTGGAAAAATTTACAAAATTGAAAACCAATGTTTAATTCTTAAAATGGAAAAAAGTAATCTGCAGAGATAGTGCTATATATAATAAAAACAATTTTCAAGCCGTGAAAGAAACCTTCCTGTATGGTTTCCAATCACCAAGGGAAAGAAAAGAGCTGGTAAAGAGGATAGGAAAGCAACAAGAGAGCTAGGTTTATTTTTAGTGTGCCTTCTCTACAGAAGGAAATGAGGACATTTTTTATAACAAAGGCCATTTTATAAGAGATTGGATTGTGTCCTTTCTAAAGCTATAGAATCACTTGAGAAAATAAAGTGTTGGAAGTGACTAAGAAAATGTACCACTCAGTGAAGATTTCTAAAGTAAAATGTAAAAAATGTAATGATACATACATTAAAGTTTCTTTGGAACATGCTGAGATGAAAAACAACTCCAGCTACCAGTTACTATTACATATAGTAGTAGTGATTATATATGCTGAGCTTAGAATATCATCTTAAAACTATCTTAAAAATTGAGCACAAGTGTACAAATACATACATTTTCTAAATATATAAGAATATTTTAGAATATGTTTAGATATCTTCTTAAATTATCCAAACTCTATTTTTAGTTTGAATGCTTATACTAGTTAAGACTAAAATTATTTACTCTAATTAACATTTGATTTTCTCAATTTAGTAATTCATTTTTAATATCTTCCAAGATATCTTTGTGATTGAGCATATTATAGTATAATTTTTCCTTAATCTATTTTGTACTTTTAACTGTTGGAGAAAATAAAATGATTTGATATGTACTCCAAAAACAGAAAAGAAAGAAGTTTCCTTGTTTCATTTCTTTTTTATTCACTCTAAGACTATGCTCTCAATTACTGCTAATGAAATGCGTGTAAAATATCTTCGTAAGAACCTATGTATTTACCATTAAACAAATATGTTTCTATTATCTTAACTGAAAAGATGGATAATAATCATCGCTAATTTTACGATGAATGGAGACCAGCCAAACGGAATTTCCTGCTTAGGTGAAGGTTTGTAGGAAGTGTGGAATGCAGCAACCAATGTGTCAGCAAATAGATTTTTGAGAAGGAATTTTGTCTTCTATGCTATTACTCCTGAATAGATCTCACTTTTTTATCTTGACCCATACTTAACAGCAGGTGGATTTCTGCCATATGATCACAGAGATGTTTCCATCTCTCTTAGAAGATTGGCGAGTCCCCGAACAGTTGGAACTTTCCTCCAGATTTCTGTTTTTCCGCCTTCCTGCTTCTTGGTGACCAGAAGCTTTTGCCAATTTTTTTTTTTTTTTTGTACCAGGAATCGAACTCGGGGCCTCATGCTTGCGAGGCAAACACTCTAAGCACTGAGCTAAATCCCCAGCCCATTTCTGCCAATTTTAACACTTGGATATGTTCAAAGTAAAGGTTAAAAACCCAAAGCAGTTGTGATATTCTCGCTTTGTGCACATGAGTTAGTGTATATTTCCCCAGGAATTAATAAATGCTCTTTATATTGATGTTATATATTTCATTTATTTAAGAATTTATTAAACATAAATGACCCAAACAATATCAACTATAAAGCAAATGTAAAAAAAATGTATGTATTATACTTGTACTTTTTTATTTGATCTGTACAATTTTGGCTCAATCATTTGAAACAAATGTCTGAAAGTTTTCTGGGAAAGTATCCCAGTACTCAGATTTTTTGTATAGTACTTTTATTCATGATTTATTAAGAATGGCAAAGTTCTGAGTGGCTATCATATATTTTAATCTTTACAGTCTGTCCTTTCTTTATAAACTAGCATGAATGAGCTATTTCTTTAGAAGGGAAACTTACTTTATAGAAAAAATTCTTCTGTAAAGTGGTGCACTATAGTAGAATTCTGAAAACTAACTGTCAAACAAATCCAAATTCAAATCCTGTCTGTACCTACCTGTGTAAAAGGAAATTTATCACTTTGAATTTCAGTTTCTTTATTTGTAAAGTTAAGGTAAAAGTCTTAAAGCTTGTTTCTTGACTTGATACACACATAATATCTACCACACTGTACATTATTAATAATAGTATTGATTTTTTCTTTTTTATCCTTATGAAAAATTACTACTCTAAACTACTAGCCTACCCTTCTGTCCATGTTTCTTCTCAAATGATTCCAGTAAGTCTTCAGTCTAGTAGCGTGTAAATAACTTATTGGTTTAGTTGGTTCATATTTCTTTTGGTCTAGAAAACTTGTTTAAAAGTAATTGGCATAAATTTGTATAAAAACATATATACTTTAAACAATTCACTTTCTTGTCATAAAATTACTTTGTCTCAAAATCCACTAGGAAAACATGGTTCAGGTAGATTATCTTCCCTCAAGAGTTCCTAGTGTGACAGGAGATGAACTGGTGAATTTGGGGAAGATTCTTAAACCTTGTATTTCTTTTTTCTCCTCTATAAAATAAGGTTAAAAATAGTAACTACCTCATAAGGTATTTGAGGATTAAGTAAAGTAACAAACATAATGTGGTGCTGTATCTTAAGTTGATTTTTCTTGTCATTATTATCATTCTCTTATGAACTGATTTAAAATCCAGGTTCTTTTTGGTTTAGAAAGACTTATCTTAAGCATCTGAACACCCCTGTTTCTCATTTGCAAAATAAGAGGAATAATTAAACCTTAGGCCTACAAGAAAACATTTACATTGTACCTGGCATTGAGTAGGGACTCAAAAATATTAGTTATCTTATTGCAAGCTTTCTAGGCCCCAGGATTTATACCTTGACTTAAACTTTCAATCAAATATATTACAGAAAATAGTTTTATGTGGCCTGGGCTTCACTTGTTGGTAAATTTCTTTATAGTTGATCAATTTTTTTCAGCTCAACCTGGGCCACTCACACTGAGCCCAAGGACGACTCTGCTCTCTGATGGACTATTCAAAGTTTGGCTGTTTTCATTTTAAAGGATTTATTCATCTTTCATTAAATCTTTTTCTAGGTCTTTCATAGGCTAGTCAGTTTATATATTCTCTCTTGGGTGGCTTTTAGTAAGTTTATGCCTCTCAAGGAATTTGTTCATTTCTACTAAACTATCGAATTTGTTGGTTTTATTTTTCATATCTTTCCACTTTCTCTAAAAACTGTAGTGCTCTCTTTTACCTGATGTTTATCATTTCTTCCTCTTATATTTTTTTCTTGCTCATTCTGGCTAGACATTTATCATTTTTCAAAATATTCTGAACTAATCATATTTGATGTCATTGATTTTCTTTGGTGTTTTTGTTTTCTATTCTACTGACAAATCTGATCTTTATTATTTGCTTATTCTACTTATTAGAGTTAATTCCCTTTATTTTCCTACTTTCTTAAGGTTGAAACTTAAAGGATTTCACATGCTTTTCTTTTCTAATAGGCATTTAGATTCAGCGTGTTAAATTTTTCTAAAAGTATTGATTTAAATTTATCTTATTTTCATTCTCATTTTATTCAAATATTTTAATTTTGATTTTCTAGTTTGATGCATATATTATGTAGAACTATGTTATGTTGTCTCCATATAGTATTTGGGAAATGTCCAGAAACATTTCTGCTATAATTTTGGGTTCCTCACTTTCCATCAGCAGTTGCTTCATGTATTTTTCATCTGTTATTCAGTGCAAAAATAACATTATTTTT